>PVKS010026935.1:0-11263 GCA_004027875.1 Aplodontia rufa | reverse complement strand
TAACATTTTAATTTAAAAAATGAGAAAGATCAAAAATTTAAAAATCAAATTTAAAAAAAAATGTTGAGGAAAGAAAAGAGTTAACCAAAATATTACTGATTCTCAGCTTGGTACTATTGGTAAGTAGTGGAAACTTTAAGAGGTGGGAACTAATGAGAGGTTTTAGGTCTTTGGGGCCATGCTCTCGAAGACAATTATGATACCCTAGTTCTCTTCCTGTCTCTCTTTCAACCTGACCATGATGTAAAAAGTTTCCTCTACCTAGTGTTCCCTGTCAGGATGTGCTACCTCACTAGACCCAAAACAATGGGGCCAATTAGTCATGGACTGAAACTTCCAAATCTATAAGACAAAATAAAGCTTTCTTCTTTTTAAGTTGGTTATTCCAGCATTTTGTTACAGTAATGAAAAGCTAACTCACTCATAAATTTGAAGGAAAAAACAAAAAAAAACTCAGGAGTTTCCCAAAGAAAAATCTGACTAATGATTTTTTGTTTACTTTGGATTTTTTAAAGAAAAGAATACCTACAGTAACTATAGCTCTGAAAAAAAAATTTACCTGTGAATTAAGTTACTGGCTTTAATTACAAGTTTATAAGATAAGAAAGTGAGATAGGAGAGGCTTTTAAACATGATTTAAAGAAACTTTAAAATTTTAATTTGTAAATTTTAATATATTCAAATATGTAAGAAAATTAATATAACTATCTTATGAAGATGCTTGGATAAATTAGACATATTTAATGAATTTAATTCAAAACCAAATCTGTGTCTTCTTCCTGTTTTTACCACTTAGTAAAAGTTCATAAATACAGTATCTACTTTGTACAAGAGTGGAGTTTTTCTGGTGATTAAAATTTTCAAAATTTTCTGTTGGTTTTATAAGTAAAAAAATATTAATTTAAAAAGTTGTTTTTAATATTGTTTAAAATTACCAAATGTTTAATTAAATGATATTGTAACAACAGATGACTTTTAAAAAGTGTTATGCTAGTAAAATTTTTCTAATGTTGCAAATTATAAGAAATTGACATGTCAACACAAGCCTATAATTTTCATAACATTAAGATGTCAAATTGATATTAATTTTGTTACTTTATAAATAGCATTTGAGTATCTGAGCAATGTAATTTTCACTTAACTATTTTCCTTTTTCCTACATTATAAAGTAGCTATCAGTAAACATGTAAAAAATGCACATTTTCAAATGTTATCAATACTCATGTTCATTTCAAAGAAATATAAAATAACTGTGTTTTGGTAAAGAAACATTTGCAAAATAATGGATGTGGTTTATTTTTATGAAGAAAAAAGGAGAGAATAATTTTTGCACTAGAGCACGAAAAAAATTAACTTTATTTGCCTAGGTTTAAAATATTTACAAAGAATGAGTTTAAGAAAGAAACAATATATATAAAAACATTTTTAAAATATGTTCAATGTGATGGATTGATATATAAGAAAGGCCTAATAATTTTTTAAACTGAAAATCATTAGAAAGATGATTTAATTTTTCCTTGTATTGATGTGGTCAAGTGAGTCTGTTCCTAGACACCATAAGTTCGTTTTATAACCATGATACTCATCAACTATCTACACTTTGAAAAAAAAACGTTTAATTTAGAAAAATGTTCAATTCCTAATAGTCATTACCACCTATTGCTGGTGTTACATCTATAATTATAGTTATTAAACTGTACCAAAGTATTAACCCTGTTGTCACTACAATACTCCTTTCATTGAGCTATAGTTTTTCTGATATAAATACCAATCCCACTTGCTGTTGCTTGCATGATATGTCCTCTTTCATCTTTTTTTTTAATTTAATCATGACTTTGTATTTAAAATGTATTTTCTTTTGTAGATGGATTGCACTCGTTTCAATCTAGTCTGACAATCCACCTTTTATCTAAACTTTTAGACCATTTATGTTTAATATAATTATTGCTATTGCTGCATTTATGTCTGCCATTTTGCTATTTTTTATTTGCTTTATTTTTGTCTTTTTATTCTTCTTTTCCTATGTTTTTTTCTTTTGTGTTAATCAAATACTGGTTAGTGTTCCATTTACTTTTATTATATTTCTTGTTATATTAATTTACATTATCATTTAGTGGTTGCATCGATGACTTGTCCCAATATATTTAGAGGTAATATTTAATTACTTCCTATAATATAAAAACTTTACAATAGCATTTTTTCATGTATCATCCATATTTAGTGCTATTATTAACACATTGAATTATATACACTTAAATTTGCTTTAAGTGATTGCACCTGTCTTAACTATAACATATATGGTTAGGTATGTACACATACATGTGTATGCTATATTTAGTTATGTATATACACACACACGTATTCTTCATTTCTTTGTTATTTCCTATAGATTTAGTATAATTTCTCTCCAACTTGAAGAACTTCCTTTAGCATCTCTAATAGGATAGGTTTGCCAGCAATACATCCTTTTGGATTTTATTATGCGAACATGCCCTTGTTATCTTTATTTTTAAAGGAAGTGTCTTTAGATAAGAAGTTCTTGGTTCTTGGTTGACAGTTTTTTCTTTCAGAATTCTTCAGTCTCACTGCTATTGCTTCTGATAAGTCAGCCCTTTATTATTATATCATTGTTCCTTTTTATTTGTTTCATTTTCTTTAGCTGCCATGAAAATTTTCTTTCATCTTTGCAGTTTAACTGTGATGTTCCCAGGAGTAGTTTTCTTGGATTAGTTTTCTTTGTGTTTATCCTATGATTTGTTGTGTTTTTCACATCTGTAAATTATTATTTTCTATCAATGTTGTGAAGATTTTCGCCATGATTTATGTTTCAGTCAGGTTTCCATCACTGCGACCACCAGACACGACAAGAACAATTTTAGAGGAGGAAATGTTTATTTGACCCTTGTGGATTCAGTGTTCTCAGTCCATAGATAGCTGACTCCATTGCTCTGTACCCAAGGTTTGGGAAAACATCATGATGGAACGGTGTTAAGCAGGAAAGCAGCTCAGGACAGGGAATCAGAAAGCACAGAGAGGAAAAGACAGCACCCCTGACCACAGACAAAATTTATACACCAAAGCCACACCCACAATGGCCCACCTCCTCCTGCCATACCCTACCTGCCTGCAGTAATCACCCAGTTAATCCCTATCAGTGGATTAATGCACTGATCAGGTTAAGGGTCTCATAGCTCAATCATTTATCCTCTAAACTTTCTTGCATTGTCTCATGCATTAGCTTTAGAGGTACACCTCATGCCTAAACCGTAACAGTTTCTTAAATAACTTTTGACTCTTTCTCATCTTTTTCCCAGTAGTATAATGACACACTTTGGACCACTTGCTTTTATTCTGTATCTCAAACTCTATTCACTTTTTTTTTTCATTCATCTTTGGAGCAGATAATTTTAGTTTTTCTTATGCTGAACTGATTCTTCTTTATCTGTTTTGCCAACTCCAATCTTCTGAGGTCATCCAGTGAACTTTTGATTTTAGTAATTTTACTTTCAGCTGATAGATTCCATTTCTTTAATGAGATTTCTATATGTTAATTCACTAAAACAATTTTTCTTTAACCTTTTGGATGAAATTTTATCTTTATTTATTGTTATAGTTATTGACTTATTAAGTACACAAATTAATGGGATTCACTCTATTTCCACGCATGCATACTTTATGGACTGATCGTGTACATTCATCCTTTTGCTCCTGACCCCCTTCTTCCCCATCTTGAACCCTTTCCATCCCTAGAAATATCTCTTAATTTCTTTCTGTTTCCTCTCCCCTGTACTCTTTCCTGTCTCTATTGACCACTATTCCATTTCATACCACATCTACAAGGTTGATTTATTGGTTTCCATGCATAAGAAAATGTGATATATTTCATTCTATGTTTGGCTTGTTTCTTGCAACAAAATGTACTCTTCTTCCACCCATGTTTCTGAAAGTGACAGGATTTCAACTTTCTCATGACTGAGTAGTAACCCATTGTTACAAACAATGCCACATTTTCTTTACCCATTCATCCACTGAAGGACATCTGGGTTAATTCCATATTTTAGCTATTATGAATAGTGGTGCAACAAACATGGAGGTGCAAATTCTTTCTTGGCATATAGATTTCATCTCTTGTATATATACAAACTAGTGTAAATGCTGGTTCATATGGTTGTTCCAATTTTTAGTTGTTTGAGAAAACTTCATACTGTTTTCCATAATGGATGTAATAATTCACTTTCCCACCAACAGTGTATAAATATTCCCATTTCTCTACATCCTCTCCAGCATTCATTTTCTTGTCTTTCTTTTATTTTTATTAAGGAATTGTGTTGTTGTACAATCATAAATGCATATGTAGTAACAATATGATATGCCCCTGATCCTAATCCAGAATCACCCCCACATATCACCCACATCCCAGTCTCCTGATTCTTCTATATTCCCCCCATAAATGATACAAATTGTATTTTTTCCATAATTAAATGATTGCCTAAGTATTATTTGGCTTCTCAGGGAAGTAAAGAGTAAGCACATTATTGATTCCCCCCCATGATTTCCCTGCATTTCTCTGATCAGTGAAATCGGGCATTTTGCATGTATTTGTTGGCTATTTATATATCTTCTTTTGAGAAATATCTGTTTAGTTCTTTAGCCTGTTTTAATTGGCTTGTTAAATTTTTGGTGTTCAGCTTAGTGAGTTCCTTGTATTTTGGATTCTAGTCTCTTGTTGGACATGCCATTTGAAAATACGTTCTCCTATTCTCATTAAGGTTGTCTGTTAACCCTGTTGGTAGTTTCCTTTGCTGTGCAGATTCTTTTTAGTTTGATATAATACCAGTTGTCTATTTTTAACTTTTGTTGATTATTCTTTTGGCACCTTATCTAAAAATTTGTTGCCTGCACAGTATCTAAAGTGTTTCCTCCTCTTTTCTTGTAGCAATTTCATAATTTGGGATTTAATATTTAGTACTTTGGTTCATTTTGAATATGGTGAGAGAAAGGAATCTAGTTTCATGCTTTGGTATAGGCAAACCAATTTTGCCAACACTATTGAAAAAACTGCTTTTTCTCCACTGAATGTTCACAGCAACTTCGTCATAGAAATATTTCACTTCCTTAGTCAAAATTATTCCTGGGCTGGAGCAGTGGCTCAGCAGTTACAGCACCTGCCTGGCATGCATGAGGACGCGGGTTCAAACCCCAGCACCACATACACAATGAAGTGTTCAAGCAACAAGAGTCACATTAAAAGCTAAATAAAACTGATTCTGTCTTTCTCTCTCTCTCTCATTGTCCCTCTCTCTTGAAAAAAAATTATTCCTGAATATTTTATTGTAGCTATTGTGAATAAGATTGTGATCTTAATATCTTTTTTGTCAAGTTCATTGTTTGCAAATAGAGATGAGTTTTGTTTTGTTTTGTTTTGTTTTTTAATGATAGAGCAACAGAATGGGAGAAAATCTTTGCCTGCTACACCTTGGACAGAGGGCAAATATCCAGAATATACAAAGAACTAAACACCAAAACCACAAGTAATCCAATTAATAAATGGATTATGGATCTAAAAAGAAACTTCTCACCAGAGGAAGTTCAGAAAGCCCATAAATATATGAGAAAATGCTCTACATCATTAGCAATAAGAGAAACGCAAATCAAAACTTCAATGAGATTCCACCTCACTCCTGTTAGAGTGGCAAAAATGAAGAATATGAACAACAACAGATGCTGGAGGGGCTGTGGGAAAGAGGAACACTGTCCCACTGCTGGTGGGACTGCAAACTGGTTCAGCCACTATGGAAAGCAGTGTGGAGACTTCTCAAAAATTTAGGGCTGGAACCACCTTATGACCCAGCTATTCCACTTCTGGGTATTTTCCCAAAAGAGTTAGAATCAGCATATTATAGTGATGTGGCTTCATCAATGTTTATAGCAGCTCAATTTACTATAGCTAGACTATGGAATCAACCCAGATGCCCCTCACTCAACGAGTGGATACAAAAGCTTTGGTACATATATACAATGGTGTTGGGGTTTTTAGCCCCCTCGAATACTACTACTAGAGAAAATAATACTAGAGAAAATGATATTAAGACTTTTGAAACCAAATGGATGGAGATAGAAAAAATTATGCTAAGTGAAGTATCCCAATCTCTGAGACTCAATGGCCGAATGGTTTCTCTCATTTGTGGAAGCTAGAATACATCTGGAAACAGTATGTTAGATGGCTAAGCTAATAATAACCTCAAATTGTATGAATTTTTACACAAAAACAGGGGACTCATCGCCTGGTATACCTGGAGGTGTAGGGAGGGGGGAGGGGGAAGCGATTAGGAAGGATATCTAGGAGAGTGGAGGGAGGGAATACGGGGGAATCATCTCAGAAGGAGATCTCTGACCTCCACGAGATATCCATTTAACACAGGAGTTCTTCTGGGGGAAACAGAATCACGGGGAACCCAAGGGGGGCATCCATAACATGGCATCAGCCTTGGATAACTATGTAAATATACATTTGTTCTTGATTGTTTGACAATGATTCCCCCTCAATTGTAACTCCATATTCATCTAATAAAAAAAAAGATAGAGGGACAGTGAGAGAGAGAGAGAAAGAATCAATTTTTTTATTTAGTTTTTCACATGGGTTTCATTGCTCTGACACTGTTATGTATGTGGTTCTGGGGTTTGAACCCACGTACTTGCATGTGCCAGGCAAGTGCTGTAATCGCCAGGCCACTGCTCCAGCCCCTAGAGATGGGTTTTTGTATGTTGATTTTGTATCTGCTGATTTGCTGAATTTATTTATAAGTTCTAACATTTTTATGGAGTATTTAGGCTTTTCTATATATAGAGTCATGTCATCAGCAAACATGGATAACAAGCTTCATTTTTTAGCTTGAATGCCATTTATTTCTTTCTCTTGTCTAATTGCTCTTGCTGACACTTTCAGTACTATATAAAATAAGAGTGATAAAAGTGTGCATTCTTGTCTTGTTTCTAATCTTTGAGGAAACACTTTCAGTTTTTCCCCATTCAGCATGATATTGGCGATGGGTTTTCATACATAGCCTTCATTACATTGAGGTATATATTTCTTCTATACCTAAATTCTTGAGAATTTTTACCATGAAGAGATGTGGAATCTTAGTGTTTTTTGCATATATTGGAATCATATGGGTTTTGTCCTTTATTCTATTGATATTTTGTATCACATTTATTGGTTTACATATGTTGAACATCCTTACATTCCTGGACTGGATCACATGTGATCAGAGCTTACCTTTCAATGGGCTATTGAAATCAGTTCACTAGTATTTTATTGATAAAGTTTTTTAATTCTGCATCTGTATTAATCAGGACTATGTGTCTGTAGATATCTTTTTTGTTGTATCTTTGTCTGGTTTTGGTATAAGAGTAATGTTAGTCCCACAAAAAGAGTAGCAAAATTCCTTCCATTTCAACTTTTTGGAACAATTTAAGAAGAATTGAGATTGGTTCCACCTTAAATGTTTTGTAGAATTCAACTAGAAAGCCATCAGGTTCTGGACTTTTTTGTTTTTGTTTTTAGATGGGAGATTTTAATTACAACTTCAATATCTTCAACCATATTATTGATCTATATAGATTTTCTACTTCTTGATTCAATTTTGGTAGGTTGTATGTGTTTGGGAATTTGTCTATTTCTTCTAGATTTTCCAGTTTTCTAGCATATAATTGTTCATAGCAGTTTCTCATAATTTTTTTTTATTTCTGTGGTATAAGTTGCAATGTCTCCTTTTTATCTCTAATTTTATTTATTTGGGTTTTTCTCTCTCCCCCACTCTTTCTCCTAACTAATCTAGTAAAGATTTGTCAATTTTATTACAAAACAAACTCTTTGTTTCATTGATCTTTTGTGGTGATTTTCTTTTTAGTTTTAATTTTTTTTTATTTGTGCTCTTATCTTTATTGTTTCTTGTCTTCTACTAACATTGAATTTGGCTTATTCTTGCTTTTCTAAGACTTTGTGGTGCATTTCTAGGTTATTTATTTGAGATCTTTCTAGTTTCTAGTTTGTTTGTTTGTTTGTTTGTTTACAAAGAGGGGGCAGTGAAAGAGAGAAGCAATTTTTATTATTTAGTTTTTCATGTGACTTCCTTTCCCCCAACACTTTGTTGTGTGTGTGGTGCTGGGGTTCAAACTTGCGTACTCATGCATGCCAGGCAAACGCCGTAACCGCCAAGCCCCCTCTCCAGCCCTAATTTCTAGTTTTTTGGTATGTGCATTAATTGCCGTAAACTTCCCTCTCAATGTTCCACATATTTGGTATGTTGTATCACCATATTCATTAATTGCTGGAAATGTGTTGATTACACTTTTAATTTCTTCCATTGCCATTGGTCATTTAGGAGCATGCTATTCAATTTCCATGTGTTCTTATATGTTCCATTCTTCCTATTGATTTTTTAAATTTTAATCCATTGTGGTATTAGAAGGTACATGCATCATTTCCTTTTTAGAAATTGATTGAAACTTTATTTGTGACCTAACATATGACCTATGCTGGAGAATGGTCCATGTACTGTTGATAAGAATGTGTTTTCTGATGCTGTTGGAAGAGCTGTTATGTAAATATCTGTTAGTCCTGTTTGCTCTACAGTTTGGTTCAACTTAATTGTTTCTTTGTTAATTTTCTGCTTGCATTTCCTGTTCATTAAGGACAGTGAGGTATTGAAGTCCCACACTATTATGTGACAATATCTTTCCTTTTAGATTTGATATTATTTGCTTTGTTCATGTGCTTGGTGTATATGTACTCATAATTGTTACAACTTGTGGAGTTGACCCTTTTATCAATACATAATTTGTTTGACTCTTACTCCAGTTTTTCATTTAAAATCTGTTTTATTCAATATGTGTATAGCTATTCCTGCTCATTTATTATTTTCATTTGTGTGATATGTTTTTCCAACCCTTCCCCTTTTAGTCTATGTGTATCTTTACCAGTGAAGTGAGTTTTTTGTAGGCAGCACATAGTTGTATCTTATTTTATAACCCATTCAGTCCGTTTTGATTGGTAAGTTTAATCCATTTGCATTTAATGTTATTATCAGTAAGTATGAACTTCTTCCTGTCATTTTGTTAAGTGCATTCTGATATATACATATATATAGTAGCTTTCTACCTTTTCTATTACTTATTTTGTAATTTGGTAGTTTATTACATGTTAAGCTTTTTTTTAAAAAAAAAGAGAAAGACGGAAAAAGAGAAAATCAATTTTATTTATTTATTTTTTCATCTTTTTGTTTGTTTGTTTGTTTTTCCAATGCTCAGTTGTGTATGTGGTGCTGGGGTTTGAACCTGGATCCTTGCACATGTCAGGCAAATGCTCTACTGCTGAGCCACCACTCCAGCCCATGACATGTTAAATTTTAATTCTCTTCCCTGTTTCTCTCACATATCTGTTCTTCTAGTGACCATTATATACCCATGTGTTTTAATGATGGTAGTATTCATCCTTCATTTCTGGTGTGGGATTTCTTAAGTGGTCTTATATGACTAATTTGGTGGTGATGATTTCCCTCAGTTTCTGCTTACGTGGGAGAGACTTTGTTTTCTTCTGTGTTGAAGGATAATTTTTCTGAGTACAGTATTCTTGGTTGGCAGTTCTTTTCTCTAAGTATTTTGAATGCATCTTCCTATTTTCTTCTGGCCTGTGAAATTTCTACAGAAAAATCTGCTCTAAGTCTGATGGGCCTTCCCTTATATGTGATTTAATGCTTTTCTCTTGCTGTTTTTAAGGATTCTTTTTTTGTCTAATACTTTTGACATTTTGGCTACAGTATACCTTGGTGCATATCTGTTTGATTTAGTCCTCTGGGGCCCTGAATCTCTTAAAAGACTCAGAAAGTTTTCAGCTGCTATTTGTGATATAGGCTTTTAATGCCTTCTCTTTTTCTCATAATGCATATGTTTGGTCCTTGACTGTATCTCATTTGTCTCTTAGGTTTTATTTGTTATTTTTGTCATTTTGTCTTTATCTTTTTTCTTTCTTTATTTCTTTTTTTCTTTTTCGTGTTGATTGTGTTTAATTCATTGGAATGATCTTCAAGTACCAAAAATCTTTCTTCTGCTTATTCTAATTCGTTGTGGATGCTTTCTATTATATTTTTTATTTCATTGATTGAAGTTTTTAGTGCCAAGATTTCTAATTGAGTATTTTTTAATTTTTGTCTCTTTGGTGCATTTCTCATTCATATCCTGCATTGTTTTTCTCATTTATTTGTATTGTTTATCCACATTTTCTTTCATCTTGAGATTTCTTAGAATCATTATTTTAAATTCTTTTGTGAGCATCTAAGATTTCCTTCAAATTCAGATCTATTTCTGGAGAATTATTGGGTTCCTCTAGAAATATCATGTTTACTTTCATATTTCTTCCTGGTCTTACATTGATGTCTGCACATTCATTTCTTTGAATTTGATGAAATGGAGTCCTAGACCTAAGGAACATGAATGAGCCCTTCCCCCAGTCCTCAGGGGGCAAGCTTGCACCATACCAAAGCTTTCAGCACCAGCAGTTGCAGTCCCAAGTTGTGGACATTTCCTAGGTCCCACCAGTCATGCAGGTGTTGCTAGGGGTTGTGGCCCCTGTTGCTGCATCGGTAGTGCCACAGGACTAATCCAGGAGCTCTCCCAGTTCCTGATGGAAAGTCATGGGTGAAACAGGGAACTTGCAGAGGTTTTTACCACCCTAAGACTATGGAGCAGGGAGAGGTCCTCCCTAAATTCTTCCAGGAGAGCATACGCACTGAAATGGTTCTGGAGGATTAGTGCTCAGGCAGTATTTTCCTCAGCTCTGGACACACAGCTGAGACCAAAACCTTGGAGCTATATCCACCATCACAAGTGTGTGAAATTGAGAGTGAACCTCCACTAGGTTGTGCCATTTCTTTAAGCTCATTTTTCTTTGAATATATATGCATATATACTCAAAGGTGTCTGTATGTGTATGCTGCTTTTGTTTTTTTTTTAATTTTATTTTTTATTAGAAGAATATAGAAATACAGTTGAGGGGGAAAAATTATCAAAACATTATCAATCAATGGATATAAACTTTGTTATTGAGGAGAAAAGCCAGATCATGGATAACCACCTTGGATTTTACCTATTGCAGTTTCCCCCAGAAAAACTCATGTGTTAAATGGGTAGCTCGTGGAGGAATGACATTGGCTTCTGGGATGGTTCCCCCATATTCCCAATCTCCAGACTCCTATGAGTTCTTCAT
>PVKS010026934.1:0-28063 GCA_004027875.1 Aplodontia rufa | reverse complement strand
GGACTGCCTGCGTTCAGCTGCAGGATCTGGTCACAATTGTATGAGCCTCCCTTTCAGACCCGGGGGATGTGGGTCCAGGAGAGGGAGTGTGGCCTTCAAAATGGACGCTCCCCTTCCCTCACTGCTCCCACACCTTCTTCAGGGCTCCAGCCAGGCCCTCTGGTCCTGTTTCCACCTTTGATCTCTGCTGCTTCCAGGCGGAGCAGTCAGAGCTGCTCCGCAGTCCCAAAGAGGTCTTGCCCTGCTCAGGCGGGCTGGACGTGCGGCAACCAGTTCGCGGACATAGCACGGAGGCTTGCTCGGCTTCACGTCCCTGCAGTTCCCGCACCGCCTCCTCTGCGCAAAACGCTGCTCTGTGCCTACAAGGAAGCTCTTTCCAGTCACTGATCCCGCCGCCAGACAGAGCACAGGTCCGGGAGGTGTCCTCGCCAGCATGCCGTCTTTAAAGCTGTGCGGGTTTTTTCTTTGGAGAAGTGACTTTGGCGGGCGGGAATGTAGGCTGGAGAGTGCAAATGCTGGCCGGCGGACCAGCCACCGGCGCCGCCGCGGGAGCGCGGGACAAAGAATCCCTGTTCACTCCTAGGTCTCTATTCCCCAAAACCAATGCTGAGATTAGAACTGGTGATTCACAATGCTATTTCCCAAAATGCACCTCAAAATACTGGTGAGAAGCCGGAGATATCCCGATCAGTCACGGGATTGCAGTGGAAGCCCCCTGTCTTCAGATCGCCATCTTGAAGAGTCTCTCCCGATATTAACTCTTTCTAACCATGAACATGGAATGTTTTTCCATCTACTCAGATCCTCTGTAATTTCTTTTTTAAAAGTTGATTAGTTTTCATTGTATAGGTCCTTGACATCCTTTGTAAGATTTATGCCCAAGTATTTAATTTGTTTGGAGGAGAAGGTGAATGGGACAGATGTCCTGACTTCTTCTTCAGTGGCCTTGTTGCTGGAGTAAAGGAAAGCTAATGATTTATTGGTGTTGATCTTACAGCCAGCCACTTTGCTGAAATCGTTTATAAGCTCTAGAAGTCTTCTGGTAGAGCTTATTGGGTCTTCTAGGTAGAGGATCATGTCATCAGTAAATAGAGACAAGTTGACTTCCTCTTTTCCTATTTGAATTCCTTTCATTTCCTTCTCTTGTCTGATAGCTCTGGCAAGAGTTTCAAGGACTCTATTGAACATCGGTGTTGAAAGTGGACAACCTTGTCTTATCCTTGAATTCAGTGGAAATGTTTCAGTCTTTCTCCATTGAGCATAATGTTAGCTATGGGTCTGTCATAAATGGATCTGACACAGTTAAAGTATCTTCCCTTGATCCCTATCTTCTCTAGAGTTCTGAGCACAAAGTTGTGTTGAATTTTATCAAAGACCTTTTCTGTGTCGATTGAGATGATTATATGATTTTTATTTTTAATTCTGTTAAAGTGGTGAATTACATTTAATGATTTGCGAATGTTGAACTAGCCGTGTTTTTTGGAATGAAGCCCATTTGATCATGATGCATTATCTTTTTAATGTACTTTTGGATCTGATTAGCTAGAATTTCATTAAGGATTTTTGCATGTATATTCATCAGGCAAATTGGTCTATAGTTTTCTTTTCTTGATGTGTCTTTGAGATTTTGGTATCAGTGTTATATTTGCTTCATAAAAAGTGTTTGGTAGTGCTGCGACCCTTTCAATTTCATCAAAAAGCTTATAGAGGATCGGTATTAATTCTTCTGTAAAAATTTGGTAGAATTCTGCTGTGAATCCATAAGGTCCAGGACTTTTCCTTTTCGAAAGGCCTTTGATTGCAGCTTCAATTTCGGTACCTGAGATTGGTTGGTTTAGATTTTCATTGTTTACCATTGTTAATCTGGGGGTGTCATATGTGGCCAAGTATCTGTCCATATCTTCCAGATTATCAAACTTGACAGAGTATAAATTTTCAAAATAAGTTCTGATAATCTTCTGGATTTTGGTTGAGTCTGTGGTGATATCTCCATTTTCATCTTTGATTTTATTGATTTGCTTCATTTCAGTCTTCTTTTTGGTGAGGTTGGCAAGGAGTCTGTCAATCTTATTTATTTTTTCAAAGAACCAACTCTTTATTTTGTTGATAATTTGTATTGTTTTTTCTTTTTTATTCTCAATTTCATTAATTTCGGCTCTTATTTTAGTTATTTCCTGTCTTCTATTAGTTTTTGAGTTGGATTGTTTCTCTTTTTGCAGGAGTTTGAGTTGGCATGTAAGACTATTTATTTGGGCTCTTTCCTGATTTTTGATGTAGGCATTCAGTGCTATAAATTTACCTCTTAAGAATGCTTTGATACTATCCCAGAGATTTCAATATGTCATTTCACTATTCTCATTCATTTCCAAGAATTTCTTGATTTCTTATCTCATTTAGTCTTTATTCATTCTTTGTTTAAGAGGATATTATTCAATTTCTAAGTATTAGAGTAGCTTCTTTGTTTTTCTTGTTGTTGATTGCTAAGATCATGGCATTATGATCTGACAGGATACATGGAATTATATCAGCTTTTTTAATCTGTTAAGGTTAGCTCTGTGGACTAGTATGTGGTCTATTTTTGAGAAGGGTCCATGAGCTGCTAAAAAGAAGGTAAATTCAGCCAATTTAGGATGGAATATTCTGTAAAAGTCTGTTAAGCCCAATTGATTAACAGAGTTGTTCAGATTGGAGATATCTTTGTTGATTTTTTGTGTTGGTGATCTGTCCAATGTTGATAATGGTGTATTGAAGTCCCCCAGTATTATTGTGTTGAGGTCAATGAGGGGTTTAATGTCCTTGAGTATTTTTTCCATATATTTGGGGGACTTGTGATTGGGGGCATAAATGTTAATTATCATTACGTCTTCTTGGTGAATTGTTCCTTTTAGTATGTAGTGTCCATCTTTGTCTGGGTAGTTTTGTATCAAAATTAACTTATCAGATATTAGGATCGCCATGCCAGCTTGTTTTTTGGACCACAGGCCTGGTAGACATTTTGCCAAACTTTCACCTTCAGTCTGTGTCTATTTTTGAGTGTGAGGTGTGTCTCTTATAGACAACAAATTGTTGGATTTTTTATGATCCAGTAAGCCAATCTGTGTCTTTTAATTGGGGCATTGAGACCATTCACATTCAGAGTTAGAATAGAAATGGGAATCTGAGTCCCTGACTTTGTGATTGTTGCTGTATTTTGCACCACTGTGAGTTTCTTTTCATATATAATGTGATTATAGACATTCTCTTGTTTAGGGGTTTAGGGAATTATTAGCATGTTCTTCTGAATGAAGAATGCCCTTGAGAATATTCTTTAATGCAGGGTTTGTGTTCATGTTATCTTGCTAGCTTGAATTTATCATTGAAGTATTTAATTTCTCCATCACATTTAAAGCTGAGTTTTTGACTGAAAATTATTTTCTTTCAAGTTTTGAAAAATATTGTTTCAAGGTCTTCTGGCCTTCATGGTCTGATACGAAAAATCCATAGTGATTCTAATTGGCTACCTATGAACATGAATTGCGGCTTCTCCCTCGATGCTTTCAGAATTCTCTTTAGTTTCTCTGTTAATCATTTTATATATGATGTTTCTTGGTGTATTTCTCATCTGGTTAGTTCTGTTTGGTGTTCTATAGGCATCTTGGATTTGGTATTCTGGGTCAATCCTGATATGAGGAAAGTTCTCCTTGATAATTTCATTTAATATGTTCTTAATGCCCCCTGTTTGTTTTTCAATGTTTTCTTCCAGCCCAAATACTCTCTCAGGTTATTTCTTCTCATTTTATCAAGTATTACTTGGAATATCTAGTCATGCATGATAAGTTTTTTTCCTTGTCTGTCCTCCTTGAACTCAACATTGTTCAACCTGTCTTCATTATTGGATGTATGTTCTTTGAGAGCTGAGGTTCTAGTTTCTGTTGAGTTTACTCTGATATTAGTGTCTTCCAGTGAGGATTTGATTTGATTGAAAGTATATTTCAATTCTGATAGCTCTGCTACATCTCTCTTCAGGATGTCTAACTCTTTAATAATATGATCTTTCATTTCATGGAGTTGTTCCCTTATTTCCTTATAAGAGTTATCTCTCATCACCTGAAAATGATCTCTGATCTCTTTCCTTAATTCTTCTTTCAACTCCTTGATTGAGTTACTAATCATATTGTTGATATATTTTTCTTGGTTTTCATCTAGGACCTCAACCATAGAGTCCTTGTATAGGGAGCTATGAGGGTGAAGATGGGAGTTATTACCCCTTTTCTCCATTTTCATATACAGGGGGTGTGGCTTGAAGACCAACAGTGTGTATTACTGTTGTAAGGGTTATTGGAGCTTCTTATGCCTTTGCTTCATTGGGCTGGGGTGCTACTTGGGAAGCACAGATCAACAGCTGTCAGGCCAATGAAAAAATGTGAGCCTATAGGTGCATGTACTAAACAGTTTCAACTAAAACAGTTATAATGGTGATTAGCACCTATAGGAGCATTTTTCTTCCATGAGAGCTCTCACAATATGTTAAGATAGCCAGCAAATATCCATTTTGAAGAATGACCTTCACTTCAGTTAGCAGGGCCTCCGTAGATGGGGGGAAGTACAATCTAGAAATCCAAGGAAGTGGGGTAGGTAGGTAGTGTGGAGTTCATGACTTATAATAAAGAACTAGATGGTGTTAGCTTGGATTCAGCTATTCAATTAGGAATAAGGAAAAGAGAAATGGGATGTGAGTAGGGTAAAGGCTTAGAGTGAGGAAGAGAGAGAATAGCATATAGTTTAGGAATTGAGAGAGTACAGGGGAGAAGAGGTTAATTTGAGGTGTGGCTTACTTCCACCCAAGGAGATTATGAGCTAGTTTGCTATTGACCAATTGTGGACAGTGAGAAAGTGAAGGAGGTATAGGATCTGCTGGAGAAAGAAACAACAAGAAAGGAAGAGAAAGAAAAGGGAAAAATAAAAGAATGAAATAAAGAAATAAAAAAGGGAAAAAAGAAAAAACAGACCCTAGAGGAAGCAGGGATAGCTGTGGCAAAATATGGGAAGGGTAAAAGAGATATTAATAAGATTTGGGAGATCACATTAAGGGTAGAAGAGTGCATAAGTAAGATAAAAAGGTCAGACACAGTATACTTCAGATACTAAATGCACTGACCAGAATCCCCCTTTTCAGGAAGGAGGACAAAGACAGACAGGATTGACAGGAGGGAAGAAGAAAGAAGGTGGAGAGACAAGGAGACAAAATGAAATGAACAAACACACAAAGACAAAAAACAAAACATTCATGAACAAAAAAAAAAAAAGAAAATAAAAATAAAAACGGAGAGAGGAAAAATCTAGAAAAACAAAAGAATATGTAAACAAAAATAGCTTGTATTTTTATATGTCCATGAACCGATCAACTTTTCCAGTTATTGCACCAATACAAGTGGAGAACAAGAGAAAAAAGAAGGAAAGAAAAAAATGGAAAGAAAAAAATTTATATATATACTAAATCAGTTAAAAAGTAAAAACTTCTTAATGAAATTTGGAAGTATAGACAGTAAGAACATCTCTGATCCCTTTGGGAAGAGATATTCACTATCCATCTGGGTTTCAAAAATCAAGGTCCCTCAGTCAGTGGTTATGTGATCTCATGAAGAGGACTGGGATATCCTCAGTCTCCTGGGATTTCTAGGAGGTGATTCCAGTGAAGAGGTCTGGTTCTGGAATGCCCTGAACTTTGCCAGCCTCACAGGGAACTGAAAGTCAGAAGACTTAATGGGCAGGGAGTATGAGATTATTACTATTGTCCCTCTGCTGGAAGATGCATACACTGTCTCTTGTGGCAAAAGACTCAGAGCCTTTAACTTGTCACGTGATCCTTTTGGCTGGGGTGAGGGTGGACAGGGCTGAGATATGCTCCCCTGTACTCCACAAAACAAAGCTCCCCTAAGCAAGGTGGAGACTGGGCCTGTCCAGAACCTTCTCTTCTTGTTTCAGCTTGTGGTCAGTGGGTGTCTCCTGATGCAACTTTCAGCAACCGCTCTGAAAAGCCAGAGAGTGCTGTCTCCTGGAGCTTGTAGAGGTGGCTCAGTTCTCTTGCAGGGAAGCCTGCCTGGCTAGGCACCTCTGTGGGCCACTTCCAAACACAGTTCTCACCAGATGCAGTGTATGAGCTAGGTGGGTGTCTGCAAATGTGCTGGCCTGATGCTCTGTTTTTATAAAGCACGGGTTCCCTGCAGCGATCCGGTCACTGGCTCAGTTCAACTCCATAACTGCTTGCTGGCCACCGGAAGAATGTAAGCAAAGGCAGCAAAATTGCTTGTTCCCTAGCAGGATGGAAAAAAATGCCTCTTTTTCTCCATGTGATTCTTCCAGGTCTCTGCTCCTCAAAAAAGCTGCACAAATTAGCACTAGGAATTCATAAATATATTCCCCAAAATGCACCTCGAAAAACTGAAGATGAACTGAGATTTTCCCATCCAGTCTCGGAGCCTCAGGAAAAGCCATCTCCCTTCAGTTGCCATCTTCAGTCCCACCCAGAGAGAACTTTTAGACCACATCTATCTATCGAATTCAAAGTGTCTCTGATACATGAGTTGCTCTGGTCACACCACTACTGTCTTAGGGTTCAGACCTCTGTAACAAAATACCATGAATGGAGTGGTTTATAAACAACAGGAATTCATTTCTCCCAGTTCTGGAAGCTCAGAAGTCCAGATCAAGGTGCTCTAGTAGCCTCACTATCTGGTGAGGCTTGTTGTCTGGTTCATCAATGTCACTGTGTCCTCACATGGCTAAAAGGGTAAGACTGCTCTCTGGGTCTCTTTTGTAAGGACAAAAATCACATTAACAAGTTCTACTCTCATAGCCTAATCATCTCTCACAGGCTCCATCTCCTCATACCACCACAGGGGAAATTAGAATTGCAATGTATAAATTTGGAGGCAGACCCAGATTTCAAACCATAGCAACTGCCAAAGGTATCTATTGAAAGTGGACTGTGATAGTTCTCAGATTACCTATTATTTTAATAGAAAATCCTGTCTCCATCATCCTTTTTCTTTTGTATATTCCAGAGTTGTCCCTCTGCCTTCACTGTCACTTTGACTATGTCCATGCAGTTTGATAACAGGTCCTTCTTGGTATGGAATTTTTAAGTGTCGATGAGAATGTCACCAGAATAAATAAGACATTGACTTTGGCAACATGGAAATAATTTGTGACCTTGACAAAAGTAGTTGTAAGTAGAATAAAAAGAATGGAAGCTATGTAGAGTAGTGCATGAAGGAAACATCAGAAAGAAGAAATATCAAATATTTATATTATAAGAAATTACTCTGGAAAGATAAGCAAAGAAAAGGAATCATAGTTGGAGGGGCATATGTAGAAGAATATTAAAGATAAGATTTTCTGGAACGCATGTGTCTGAACACTCATAAAAATATTTATTATGTCATTTTTATTGTATCAATTTCACAAGGAGGAGAAAGAGAGGGAAAAGAAGGATCAAAAACAAAGGGTCTAAAGAGTCCTTAAATGTAAATTGTGAATTCAGTCGCTTCTTCTAAAGAAAGCGGAAAAAAAAACCTTTAAAAATAAATATTAAGTTGTTCCCACTTCATTCAAAAGAAACTAAAACAAACATTTGGTGTCCAATCTCAGGGAAAACAACTCTTAAACTAGCAAATTTATCTCACCAGCTTAAAAATCTTATTCTCAGTAACTAGCCATTTGTGAAGCCCTAATTCAAAGATATGCATTGAATTCCTACAGCCATACGCTCTTAAATAATCATAGCAGAATTGCTTACAGCCGCTAAGAACATTTGAATTTAATAGGAGAATTTAGGCTGAGATACAAAAATCAAATGCCAATATGAGAAGATAATACAAGAGAGGTCACAAGCCTTTGCAACAGTGATGGCTCTATGCCAGATGGTCAGGAAAGCTTGCTGGAAGGAGGAGAAGGAGCTGACCTGGCTGTGGAGGAAGAGTAGAATTGAACCACATGGTGAGAATTTAAAGAAGCATGTTAACTAAAGAGACTAACTTAGAGAAGCACATTGTAGGAGGTATGTGTACAGCATGCTGGGTCAGGAGGGGCTTTTGGAACTTAACAGGAGGTCAAGTCCAATTAAAAAAATAAAACAGTGCAATGGTTTCCAGAACACAATCAGAGATCATTTATTGTGTGTATTAAGTTAGATTTTAGGATAATAAAAGGAAGATTTACCATTGTTTAAATTGGACACAAATCCTATACATGTCATTCATCTGAAGGTTGTTTCACAAAATGGTATGTATTTATTCTCTTGGGAAGGTGGCTATGTAACTAAGTTTCAGTTTCCCTGTATTTTAGACAGTTCCTACAGTTTGTGGCTTCACGTTCTTTGGTTATTGATAGTTTGGAAAATATTCCCAAATTTTATAGCATTACAAATAAATTTATGCTATTTTACTGATTGTGAGCTATGAGACGGAGGAAGATTTCTGTTTGTGGCAGTAATGTTTGTGTGTGTGTGTGTGTGTGTGTGTGTGTGCATGCGTTTTGTATATAAGAGCTACTACTTGGAAAAATTTCTGGCAGACTAGCTTCTGGTTCTACATATTTCAAATGTAATTTCTCCTCCCCTCTTAGCATACATCCAGAGCTGGCTGGAAACTATATCTCAGTACAACTTCTATCCCTGCACCTCTAAAATTCAGCACAAAGGGTGGTGGACAGGCACATTGCCACATCAGGACATCTAGCAATAGCTAATCTGTAGACATAAGTAACAGCAATCCATATATTTATATCACACTAAATCCAAATGAAATCCAATTCTTCTTCTCAATCTCAAAATGCCTTAAGGCATTCCAGAGCCAGCTAATATGAGGGAAAGTATGATCCACTAAGTTTAAGAAAAAAGAGACAGCAATGTTAACAATGTAAGGTAGAAATAACCACTATTGCAAATGTTATAAATATCACAAAAATCACACGACCATGTACATCAGGCCTCTTCCATCCCTTGAAAAGGGCCCTGCAGAGCTTAGGCTTAATTTGCTTCACATTAAATCCACCTCTGAATATTTTTTATTCTATGTTACATTTAAACCATAAAGTAAAAAAAAAAAAATTGAAGTAGATGTGACCGCTAGCTTACTTTTAAAAATATTTTTGTGGTGGGGCTGGAGCAGCGGCTCAGTGGTTATGGAGCTTGCCTAGCGTGTGCAAGTACGCAAGTTCAAACCCCAGCACCACGTACCCAGTGAAATCTTGGAGCAACAAAAGGCACATGAAAAACTAAATAAAAATTGTTTTTAAAAATAAATAAATAAAATAAAATATTTTTGTGGTGCTAGAGATTAAACCCAGTGCTTCACGTATACTGAGCTTGCATTCTACCACTGAGCTACTCCCTACCCTCTAGCTCTGTTTACTGAGCATCTGCGAGTGATTTCCATGTGCTCAGTGGGATACCTGACATTTAAATTATACAAATTATTATAACATATGGTACTTAACAAGGTGCTCCATACACATGTCCCTGTGAAACAACTGAAGTGTACTTCTTAATGATATACTGTTTACAATAGTCATTTGAAGACAGAAGTGATGGAATAGTCAGATGTCCTAAACTCGGTTGTAATGGGATGATCAGGAACATCACCCTGCAGGAGATGCAGCTGGAGCCCACCCTGTGAGACAAATGCACTGCACCGCAGAGGGCCAGGGGTTCAGATCAGAGCTCTGTCTTGCAAAACTGTAAGAAGCACAGGGAAAAGGAATCTGTCAAACTTGTCAAATGCATTAAGAATATCTCTCATTGTATTCTAAGAGCTACTGTAATGCACTCCTTTTCAAAAGGACAAAGCTTCATTTAATAGTAGTCTGCTGACTGGGCAGCAGAAACTTGCAATCAACGTCCATCTCTATTATATAACTTTTCTGTGCAATAAATTTCTTTGTATTAAAATTTTAAAAAGCAAAGCTGGCATGGGCTATAGGCCAGACTATGGAAAAAGTCCCATTTCACTGAATCAAATATTATAATGGCTTTTGATAAATTGGTGATTCTATCTGTAGCACTCATTACACTTTGAAACTAGCAGTTTTTCATAATTTTTCATCCTTCCACTTTGGAACACTCATTCATCCTTTTCATCACTTGGCTGGTATAAAGCAGATGATCCAAATTATTGTTTACAATACTCTTTTCTTTGAAGCACTCTTTATAGACTTTTTTCCTTACGAGAATTTTGAAATAATACCAGTGCAGAGAGTAAAAACTTGAACAATCATCTCCAAAACTTCTAATAACAAGCATTAGCTTGAGCTTCATTTCATGCCTTATGTATTGTAATCTACAATTTACTCAAAGAAAAAAATAGGAGAAATATAAGAAAATAAGGTGAAACGATTCATATTTTCATATGAACATTTACCCTTGGAAACAGAAGAATTGTCACCATCTCCAGAAAACACCTACAGTCAGATCTTGACACATATTTATTGCCTGTGGGGATCACAGTTTGTAGAATCAACTCTTTCTTTCTCTCTCTTTCCTAGGATTACTAAACTTAAAGGTAACTTAATCATAAAAAACTAAAAATATATTTTAATACTAGAACTGTTTGGGACCCATTAAAAAGTTTTGAAAGAAAAGCTTGCCAGAGAAGGAAAGTGTTTGTCTTTTGTTTTGTAAAGAAAGCATTCTGATTAAAAGAGTACAAAAACCAATTATTTAAATGCTAAATTACCTTTCAGAAAGAAGTACTGAATTCACATGATAGAACTATTGTCATTAAATATCAGGTTTGCCCAAATATTGAAGGGACATAAAAATAAGAGCAATCTAATTAACAAGTAAATTGGATGCACAAGAAATTTACTTTCATGTTCATTTGCATTAACCACAGTAAATTAATGAAAAAAGTTAGGCTTCAAAAATTCTGAACTGTTTCATATTTTCTTTTTTTAAGAACTAATATTTATTTATTTAGTCTGAAACAAAATATAATAAAAACTTCCATAGGTTCATAGAGCCTAATTTGTCTGCGTATCTGTTTTTCTTTTCTTTCCTTTTAAAAGTCTATGCAGTTTATTCCCCTTCCTCCAAGTATACAAAGAAATTTTCAGTAGAGTTTTTAGAATTCATCTGTATCATGTACTTGATAACCACAAATGATACCAATCAAAATTTTGAAATTAAAATGGAGTACTAATAAAAAATTTAAACCAGAGAAATGGTAACTGGGAAGAGTAGTCTTTACTCAGCTAGCATAGCCTCCCCATTTAAGCCTCTTGATTTGAAATTATCACTGTCCCCCCAACACACACACTATTGCCTACACCCACTCCTAAGGGGCAAATCTAAGAAACGTTGGCCCTGTCCCTGTGACCCAGCTGATTGGATAGCAAACATGGAGGAAACCAAACAATCCTACGTGCAGGTTGCGCCAACCACACTGCTCCTTTCTTGACTTTGAACAGAGACCACCAAAGCTTGATGCATCCTGTTTAGGAAGGTTATGTGTTGAGCCAGTCTGGAGCAGGTGCCACCTGCCAGCCCAAACTACCAGAGAACAACAAAACTGCAAAGGTCAGTCTGGAAAGAAAAGCCAAAACTAAAAGTGCTGAGTTACCAGGAAGCCTGCACACACACCACTTTACAATTCAGATTTTTGTCTGGCCCGGTTGTACTTATAATTTGATTGTAAATTATAAAATTAAGCATATTCCTCATATGTGCAATCATACTCCTTGATATTTACACAAATGAAATGAAATCTTACATTTGCACAAAAACCTGCCCATACATGTTTATAGCCACTTTGTTCATAATTACCAAATTTGGAGGCAAACAAGACGTTCTTAGTAAGTGAATGGATAAATAAAATGTGGTACATCCACGGTCAAAGGGATATTATTCAGCACTAAAAAGGAATGAGTTATCCACAGAAGAATCCTAAATGCATGTGAAAGAAAACAGTCTGAAAAGGCTGTATATTGCATGATTACACCTAAATATGATGCTGGGAAAGGAAAAACTATAGAGAAAGTAAAAGTATTAGTGGTTACTGAGGTGTGGGAGAGGGGTGTGGAGCAAAGCAGGGAGCAGGGCAGGATCACCATAGGCGGAGCTCAGAGGATTTCTAGCAAAATAAAATTACTCTGTATGGTATTAGTATGCTGACTACCATTATAATGCTGATGCGGACACTGGGGGAGGTTGTGGGTTTGTGGAGACAGAGGGTATATGGGAATTCTCTGTACGTTCTACTCAATTTTGCTATAAATCTAATACTGCTCTGAAAGATAAGGCCTATTAATTTTCAAAGTATACATTAGGGCAAAAAATTAAAAACCATACATTTGGATTAAGAGAGGTTATCTCTGAATGAGAAAGTTAAGGATGTCTTAATTTCTTTCCCCTTTTGACAATATTGTCCAAAAAATAATTTTTTTTATTTTGTTTTTTTTAAGAAAAATATGTTTTCAGAATAAAAAGGAGATATCTGTATACTCATGTTGATTGTGACACTATGCATCAGTATAGGTGCCCATCAACAAATGAGTGGATTTTTCAAATATGCTGTGTGTGTGTGTGTGTAGACAGATAGATATAGAGATTGAGAATACACACACACAATGGAATATTATTCAGCAATAAAGAAGAATGGAATCATGTCATTTGTAGGACATGGATGGAAACTGGAGGACATCCATCATATTAAGCAAAATAAGACAGACACAGAAAAACAAGTATTGTGCATGTTTTCTCTCATATCTGAAAACTAAAATAGATGACCTGAAAGCAGAAGAGGGATTAAGAAAGGGGAAGGGAACTGTGGGAAAGAAGGAACTGGGAAAGGAAAGGATAAGGGAGGGTCATAGGGAGGTTAGATATTATCTAAACACAATGTGTATGCATATAGGGAAATGACACATTGAAACTAATTAACTGGTACAATTAATATGCATTAATAACTATAATTTTAAAAGAAATGAAAAATATTCCTTGTGTATAGTGATTTTTTTATTACATCTTTTAAGTAAATTGTAGCATTCTAACTTGAATGGCTTTTACTTCATGCCTAACACCCTTTCTGATTAAAGCATGAAGTATGATGATACTTTATCTTCTTCCTCCAGTAATGCCAGTGTCACATATACTGATGATTCAAAGACTAAAAACCCTGAAAGCATTTGCATTGGAATAAAGGAAAATACTTAAAATAAAATAAACTTTAATGCTCCCCCCCGTATATTACTTTCTTTTCTTTTCTTTTTCTTCTAATTAAAGAAAAATACAAGTAAACCAGAGAACTAACTTAAATATTTTGAAATTGGATTTCATTGTTGGACAAATACTGATGGCATCTTTTGAGATAATAGTGAAAGATACGGGAAGATAAGCTAATTAGATGGCTAAAGTAGGATTTCCAGGTGCAGGGGTGCGTACTTGTAATTCCAGTGACTCTGGGGGCTGAGGCAGGAGGATGGCAAGTTCAAATCCAGTCTCAGCAACTTAGCAAGATCCCATGCAACTTAGTGAGACCCTGTCTCAAAATAAAAAAATAAAATTAAAAGGGCTGGAGATGTACCTCAGTAGTCAAGTACCCCTGGGTTCAACCCCTGATGCCAAAACAAATAAATAGCATAGACTCAGTCATCAGGCTGTCTGAGTTATAATCTGAGTTCCCAAGGCTTCAACAGATTACTTTGTTACTTTGTTTTTAAACTACAATTTTTTCAACTATAAAAAGGAAATAATAACTCAAGCCATCTTTACGTTGATGTTATATTATATAAAATAGTATATGCAAAGAAATTATTGCATCTTGCACAGGGCAATTTTCATTATAAAGTCATGGACTGATGGTGAACAGCTGAAATGTCATAATTGTTATGCCTAGAACTATGTTCTTTGCTATGACTTTATCATTTTTTCAGTAAATGGATAGACAAAGAAAAATGATATTGATTGCTAAATGTCTTAGAATATAATTAATCTGATGACTTGTTAAATAAAAATTTGGTTTTTAAAAAATACTCAGGTGGGTCTGGAGTGGAGACTCAGCAGTTTCATTGCTTCCCTGGCATGCACGAGGACATGAGTTTGTACCACAGCACCACATACACAACAGAGTGTTGGAGCAATCAAGACCACATGAAAAACTAAATAAAATTGATTCTCTCTTTTGTTCTCTCTCTCACTTTCCCTCTCTCTCTTTAAAAAAAAAACTCAGATGATATCTAAAGTGTAAGAAAAAATTTTACAAAGATAATGTAAAATCCGAAATTTTTGTTAAAAAAATTCAAATTCGTTTGGAACAATAAGAAACCTAGAATTGCCAAAACACTACTAAGAAAGAAAGATGAAACAGGTGGTTTTGCCATACCAGATTTAAAACTATACTATAGAGCCATAGTAACAAAGACAGCATGGTACTGGTATCAATGCAGGAAAGACGACCAATGGAATAGAATAGAAGACCCTGAAACAAACCCTCAAATCTTTAAATATCTGATTTTTGACAAAGGGAGGCAAAATATTACATGGAGGAGTGACAGCCTCTTCAACAAATGGTGCTGGACAAACTGGTCTTCCACCTGCAGAAAGTTGAAATTAAACCCATATCTTTCTCCTTGCACAAGAATCAAATCAAAATGGATCAAGGAGCTTGGTATTAAACCAGCTACGTTGCAACTGATAGAAGACAAAATTGGTCCAACACTTCAACATTTGGGAGTAGGCAAAGACTTTCTCAACAGGTCCCCAGAAGTGAAGGAAGTAAAGTCAAAAATCAGTGAATGGGGATGCCATAAAGCTAACAAGCTTTTGTACTGCCAAGGAAACAATCAAAAGAGTCAAGAGGGAAATGGAGAGAATCATGGACTATGATTCCTCAGACAAGGGTCTACAAAATCCTCAAAAATGTCAACTTCGAAAACACCAACAGCCCAATTGATAAATGGGCCAAAGAGCTAAATAGAAACTTCTTACCAGAGGACATTGATCAAGCCAATGAATACATGAGAAAGTACTCTAAATCATTAGTAATCAGAGAAATGCAAATGAAAACCACATTAAGATATCACCTTACACCAGTCAGAATGGCAAAGTTGAAGAAAATAAACAACAATAGATGCTGGAGGGGCTGTGGAGAGATAGGCACACTAACACACTGTTGGTGGAGCTGCAGACTGGTACAACCCCTCTGGAAAACAGCGTGGAGAATCCTTAAAAAACTAGGGATGAGCCCACCATTCGACCCTGCTATTCCTCTCCTGGGTATTTTTCCAGGGGATTTAGAATCAGCACATTACAGCGACACAGCAAGATCTATGTTCCTATAGCTCAATTTACAATAGCTAAATTATGGAAATAACCCAGATGTCCCTCACTGGATGAATGGATCAAAAAACTGTGGTACATATATACCATGGAATTTTACACAGCAATTAGAAACAATGATATTGCAGCCTTTGAAGGTAAATGGATGGCTATGGAAGAAATTATGCTGAGTAAAATCAGCTTAACCCAGAGAACCAAGGGTCGAATGTCCCCACTCATCTGTGGAGGTTGGGACTAGACCCTGGCCATTTAGAAAGGTGGTCTATTATCATGTGTTAAATCCAGATAAGGTGTAATGTTACACAAACTAATACATTTTTAGAGATATTGTGGGTAAGGGAAGGGAGGGATACAGGTGGGAAATTGGGGGGGATACTCCTGGGGGTAAATCTAATATCCAGAAACTATACACATTTTATATTATTTTGTTAAAAATCTGTATGGTTGTTCAAAAATAAAAATTTAAAAAAAAGAAATCAAGAGGACCATAAATAAGTGGTACAATATTTTTCAAATTCAAAATGAACAGCACTGTGAACTATGATTTTGGTCCTTTGAATCCCTTTACTTTTAAATAAAATTACGTAGTATAAGATGGTGTTATAATTTTTGTTTAATTATCAAATATTATTGATAAAACTCATAAATAAAATGGCATTCTATTCAAAAAAAATTCAAGACACTAATTCAGCCTTGAAAAAAAATTTTCCTTGATTGAAATGAAAATTAGAGGAGGGAATGTTTGTTACTCATAGGTACACATAAACCACAATACAAGTTTGGCCTCTCTGAATACTAGAGTGGTGATGGGTGGCCAGATTGACTTGATAATCTGACAAAGCTATTTTTAAATTTATTTAGAATGTTTTATGGAGCAGAAAATGTTTGACTTGAAAGGGGGATATTTATGGAAAAAAGCAAGAACTCAGTAAACTATTTTTCAAAGTATTTGAAAGGAAGTACATATTGTGGTATTTGTTAATCCAGAAGGTAAAACATTGATGTGTGAATTACAAAGAGAGCAGGTATCATATTGATATAAGGTTCAATTTATAGAAAAAAAATTAGCATCCCCTGCCAGTGGCTCAGGGCAGGCTACCTCAGAGATGAGATGTCTGTCAGAAGGCAGAGGACTTTGTAGAAAAGAATGCTGTCCCGGGGTAGGAATTTGGGCACGATGATCTCTAGTTGCTGCAGCAGCTCTCAGACTCAGGGGTTCTAAGATTTAGCTCTCAATTCATTTGACTCTTCTGAACTTGACTATTGAAAAAGATTTTTAAATGTATGATATGAAGAGAAATATTTACAGGCAGAAGAGACAACCTATAAGTATCTAAAAATTAAATGATACATTTTTTAAAAATTAGGTACAGATGAAAATACTTACCATAACCCCTTATCTAAAGAGAACAGAAAACCTATTGTTGTAGTTTTAAAAAGGAAATATTAGCTATTAAACTTTTAACATTTAAATTCCTTTAAAATGTTGGTCAATAAAAGAGCTCTCACCTTGGAGATTGCTATGTCACCAAGTATAACTACACAAACCCAGCCTTCTTCATCTCAAATGCACATATTTACTGCAATGCCTCTTTTTAAATGACAAACCATTTTGCTTTTACCTTTTTTTCCCTACAACTCCCCATTCATTATTTCTGTAGTAGTCAGGGTTCTTCTCTAGAGTAATAGAGCAAGTAGAATATATATAATTATGAAGGGATTTACTAGGTTGGCTTATACAATGAGAGGCTGAGCAGTCCCACAAAGAGACTGCAGGCAGAGGAGTCAGGGAAATGCAGAACTGCTCAGTCCAATGTTGGGAACATGAGGCTCAGCTGGCTTGTAGAATTGGTGGTAAACAACTCTAAGGGGTCCAGCTGGCTTGTAATTAGCAAATTGCCTGACCGCATGACTAAGCTATTCGGCCACTCATTTGTTACAATTGGAGAAAGGTGTTTGCGTTGTACCCTATTGGCTGTTGTAATGGATAAATAGAGTAGCAGCTAGTCAGGTGAGGAAGCAGCCAAAGAAGAGAAGCAGTAGCCAGAGAAGAGCAAGAAAGCAAGCAGCCATGTCCTGAAGGAAGAGACCACAGAAGCAGTCAGAGAAGCAGCAGCAGCAGCAGCAGAAGCAGAGACGTCAGATCAGCAGCTTTAGAAGATGCAGGTCCCGTGTTCCAGCCGCCGGCATTCGCCCCCTTGTTCCCGGCTCCCCAACCCTTCCTAACTCAGCCCCTCGGAGGACGACCGACGTCATTCTGCCCGTTCCTCGCTCTGGAGTGCAGTGGGGAGCGACTCCTTTCCCCATCCCTGCCCTAACTTGGCCCCTCGGAGGATGGCTCAGGCTTGCTGGGTCATTCTACCCGTTCCTCACTCTGGAGTGCAGTGGGGAGTGACTCCTCGCCCCATCCCTGCCCTAACTCGGCCCCTCGGAGGACGGAGGACGGATGGCTAGGTCGTTCTGCCCGCTTCTCGCACAGGAACACTGCAGGGAGCGACTCCTCTTCCCCCGTCCCCAGCCCTGTCCTGCCAGCGCCCGGTTCCCAGTGTCCTGCTGGCCCCCGGGGGAACGGCTAAGGTCCCCCGAGGCCGTTCCGCCGCTCCCCGCTCCAGAACCCAGGGGGGAGCGACAGTCCAAGAAGCTAGAAACCTCAGAACAAGTTGGATCAGTGATGCAGCCCCAGACCAAGGCAGAAAATTTGAAAGTCCCTTGGACAATTACTGATGTAAATCTACATTCAAAGGCCAAAGAATCTGGAATCTGATATCTGTGGGTGCTGGTATTAGATAAAAAAATTATCCTCACTCAAGAAAGGTCATGAATGCACAATCTTCCCCCTTTTCTCGCTTTCCATGCAGGTTCTCAGTCTATTGGACAATGCCACCTATTTCAGGGCAGGTCTTCCCCACTCATTTTGTTGAACTACAGGCCATTGTTTCTAGAACCAACCTCACAAACACATCCAAGAAGCATGCTTCACCAATTTTCTAGTCATTCCTCAATACAGTCAACAACCAAGATTAAAAAACGCTGTTGGGGGGCTGGAGCGACAGCTCGGTGGTTATGCACGAGTACACAAGTTCAAACCCCAGCACCACATACACAACAGAGTCTCTGAGCAATGAAAGCCATGTGAAAAACTTTTCTCTCTCTTTCCTCTCTCTCTCTCTCTCGCTGTCACTCTCTTAAATAAAAACTGCTATTTTTGGATCTGGGATGTGTCCCAAAGGTCCATATGTTCAACCTGAACCCTAGCTTGGTGCTGTTGGGAGGAGCTGCAAACTTTAAGAGGTGTCTATTGAGAAATTTTAGGTTATGGGAGCATGCTCCCCAAGGTGATTGTGGGACTCCACCCTTTTCCTTGTTTGATTCCAAGCCATGACATAAACAATTCTCTCCACCACATGTTCCCCATCATGATGTGCAGTCTCACCACAGGTTCCAAAGCAAAGAATTCGACTGAGCATGGATTAACACCTCCAAACTGTAAGCCCAAATAAGCTTTCCCTCTTTGTGAGTTATCTCAGGTATTTTGTTTAACAATTAGGCTCCTCATTCTCTTCTCCACAAAGCAACAATATGACTTTGAAGGGTAAGTCTTTCTCATTCTATTAACTAAAAAACTGCACAGATTTCCCATTGCAGTTGAAGTCAAATACAAACTGCCTTACAAGGCTTAGGATAATTTGGCTCCTGCCCACATTCACTTCACTGCCCTTCTTCCCTTCTTCCTCACAGGGCTACAGCAACACTGGCTCCATCCTGTGGGTACCATTCCCCGTGCCTCCACTCTTCTCCTGAAAGGCTCTTTGCTTAGTTTTCATTTTCAGTGCCTCTTCTGAGTGATTTCTCCTAAAGGACATCACAAAATAACCCTATCCCCTCCCCTGAATCACAGTTTCTTAGTTCCTTATTGGTTTCTTTGTTTCTTTCATAACACTTTTATCCCAATTGGTACAGCTTTCATTTTTTAGCTTGCACATATTTTATCTGTCTCTCCAGCTGGAATCTAAGTTCTCAATAGGGGAAGAAAAAAGAAAATGCTTTTCCTGCTTACCATTTTACCCCTGCACCAAGAACAGTGCTGGCAAATGATAACAGCTCAATAATTACTAATTTGACAATTGGAAGAAATATCCAAACACTTAAGTACTACAGCTACCAATTCAATGTACTTCCACTAGCCAAGTCCCTTACATCTTTTCCCCAGATTATTGTAATTTCCTCCTAATTTTCCTCCTCTAACTATCCTTTTCTCTGCCATCAGTCCTTTGTCCACACTGCAGCCAGGGAAATTTGTTTAAATGCAAATTAGATAATTTATATGTTCTATTTAATGCTATTTAAGGACTTCCCATGCTAATACGACAAAAATTCTAACGCTGCTTATAGTAAAAAACATGTATTGAGCAATTATTACATGTCATGCCTTTGAATTAATTTAGTCCTCACAAAAGCTGTTTTGAACTACATACTTTTTTCTTCTTAAAGCGAGAAGGACAGTGAGAGAGAGAGAGAGAGAATCGATTTTTTATTGAGTTTTTCACATGGCTTTCATTGCTCTGACACTTAGTTGTGTACGTGGGTGCTGGCATTTGAACCCATGTACTTGCGTATGCCAGGCAAGTGCTGTAACCTTTGAGCCACCACTCCAGCCCCTGAACTACACGCTTTTAATCCTATTTTGCAGATGAGGAAACTGAAGCACCGCAAAACTAAAGGTCTTAACATGGCTCAAAACACCTCCATGATCTGGCCAGTGCCTATATTCCCAGCCTCATTTTATACATCTCCACCTGTATAAGTTGAGTCACTATTAGATCATATTTCACATGTAAAAATACTGCATGTTTTAATAAGACACTTAATAGGAATGGGTTTTATCTCATCTTTAAAACTAGACTGGCTGATCCTTTACCTTCGCAAGCCTCTGCACTTCTTCCTCTCCTCTTCATAGGGCCTTTCCCCACATATTCTATGCTGCTTCATAATCCTGTGCAGATCTAAATAAACACTGTCTGTCTTTGGAATCCTGTTGCAGTCACTATGATTATACCCCGCATCGGCCTGATCCAGAGCCTTCCCTAAACACCTATTATGCTCACTGTGGATCATGGCCACTTGATAAATGAACTGTCTTTGACTACTTACCTTCTTGGCTCCTTGAATTATCTACTGTTTCATGTATTTCAACTTATTCCCCAGCAACAACAAAGATGCCAGAGCACAGGGCTCTGTCTTTTCTTGTCCCGCACAGCCCTAGCTGTCTTGTATATGCTGCCTTCCAGGTGCCTAATTAGCATGTACTCTATGGTTGGTCAATTGGTCTTCTTCCCATTTTATATGATCATTGTCAGCAGAGAGTTAGGAAATATCTGGCACTGAACTCCCAAATATTTAGTTTTGCAGCATGAATCATTGTATTTCTACCTCATACCTGAAGTAATTAGTATTCTACTAATTATAGAGTGTAGCTAAGAAAAAAATTTACAGCTTTTTTTCGTAGAATTATTTCCAAAGAAGTTCTATCTAGAAGGCAGAAAAACATTCAGCACAGCTCCTCAAAGCTATGTTTTGCTAGTGTTTGACATATCATCATATACGTGTCTGCTATGCTTTTGGTGACACAGCTTTGGAGAGTCTGTTTCTATGGGAATTTTAAGCTTATATAACACCAGCCCCTCCCAGTCTTCATGAACATTTCTTCAGTTTGTGAAAATTACGCAAACTTCAACTTCAAAGCTGATTCAATTTATTATGTGGATATTAAGACAATAATTATGAAATACAACTGTGTAACAGTATAAAATACTTTTTAAAGTTAAGAGGAGAAAAAAGTGCATTTGGGCCTGGGCTGAAATCACAAGTATGGAACTCGCTGGAGGTGCTCTTTGGTAACCTGTCCAGGAGCCAACATCCCCTAAAAAGCCACATTCCCTGCAGGCCATGCCTGAGCCCATCTGTGCTGCTATAACAAAATACAATAGATGGGGAAGATAACAAACAACGAAACTTTATTTCTCACAATACTAGGAGCTGTAAGTTCAAGATCAAGTTACCCGTAGTTTTGGTTTCTGGTGAGGACCCATTGCCTAATTCACAGACAGCTGTCTTCTCATTCTAACCTTCATGATGGAAAGGTCTCCCATGGACCTCTTTTATAAGAACACTAATCCCATTCAGAAGAGGTCCACCCCCAAACCTAATCATTTCCCAAAGGTCCCTCACCTTCTAATACCTTCACCTGTTAGTATTTCAACAGATGAACAAAGTTTGTGGAGGGACACAAACTTTCAGAGGATGATCATCCATGTTCAGGGAAGTATGGCCTCAGGTCATTTCCAGCCCAGAGGTGAGTCACTACTAATCTAAACCAGAGGTACTTAACCTGGAAGCTTTGGAGGTATCCTTCCAGGCTCAATTCCCTGCCTGTTTTCCTCCCAACCCTCACTCCAACCAAATTTGATAGTTCTGGGGCAGGGTTCTAGTATCTGGTATGCCTTTAAAGCTTCTCAGGTGAGTCTAATATACAGCCAAGGATTCAGAGTTACAAATCTGAACCAGTGGTTCTCAAATTTAAACCAGTCAAGAATTACCTAGAGGACTTATTAAAGCACACAGTGCTGGAGCCCAGGCCCTGAAGTTTTTGATTCATTCAGAAAACCTTGAGTGGGGCCTGAGAATTTCATTCCTAACAAGTTCCCAGCTGATTCGAACAAAACCAGTCTGGAAAAACACCTTGAGAACTCTCAGCTCTTGAGAGAAAGCTCCTCTGGAACTGTAGCAATTTTGCTACCAGCCTGAAGATGGCACCAAAATGCAGAAAGGGGAGGAGTCACAAACCTCAAAAAACAGGCAGAGGCAACCTGAAATGACCCTGCACCTGCCTACCTAGGTACTTATTATGTGAGTTAAAGAAATCTCCTTTTTCTTTTTTTTTTTTTTTTCCGTCATTAGAGATGAGGCTTCTGTTGTGTTTCAAATTATACAAATATATTTCTCTCTTTTCCCCAATATGCTTTTTATGCAGCAAATATTAGAAAAGAATCTACTTGAATAAATCTTCACTATAGAATTCCATTTACATAATAGTTTATTTTTTCTATTACATGATAATTATTGGGAGTATGTTTTTTATTTTCCAAAATATTTCCTATGAAAACCTCATGCAGAGGCAAGATACCAAATTTGAGACCTTTCAATTTTCAAATGAAAAGTTCTTTAAACAGATATTCTGGCCTGATGTCAAGAAGTTCATAGCATTAAAAGACAAATACAAAAGTTAGTATTTCCTTATGGCCGTTGCCTTGAACTTCCTTCTGGCTTTGCCTAGTCTCAGTCAAATGAGTGTTCTTCATGCACCCATAGGCCCCTTTCATTTGCCTGTTTGATATCTAAATCCCTTCCCTTATCCTGTAATCCCATTTGCACCACTATCTTATTACAGCATAGAAAGCTGTTAAAGCAGATATTATTGCTAGTTGGTGATCCTAACACCCATTCCAGTCTTGCTGATGTGCCTCTACTCCACAGTATAGAAAGGCTAAACATCTACTTTCTGGTCCCCATTACAGCTGGAAATGCATATGTGACAGTGCTCTGGCTAATAGAAGAAAATGTTTTCTACAAAGCATGTAGGAAATTTTACTTCCTGATAAAAAGAACTCACAGAAGATCTCAAACGAAATAACTCATATGGGAAAGATGGGGCACTGAGATTTACATAGTATTTTAAGTCAAGTAGGAGAAACAATGAATGCTGTTAAGTACAGATAAGCTAAATTAAACTAACACATAAAAACATAGAATTAATTAGTAAAAACAACTACAATTTGGAAGTAAAGCATGGTGGGAAAGTGTTCCATGATCTGATTACTACTAGGAACATTGGTGATATGTCAACCATTCCAAAGCCAATTTCTTCATTTTTAATAGATATCTCCTAAAATTTAACTGCTTATATTTTATAGCCAAACAATAGAAGATTAAAATCATTGAGATATTTTGTGATACACTTGGAAATTACCAACATTTTCTTTAAAAGTTCACCAAGAAGGCCTGGCATGGTGGCACATGCCTATAATCACAGCAACTCAGGAGGCTGAGGCTGGAGGATCACAAGTTCAAAGCCAGCTTCAGCAACTTCATGAGGCTCTAAGCAACCTAACAAGAGACCCTGTCTCAAAAAAAAAAAAAAAAAAGAATGGACAGGGATGTGACTCAGTGGTTGAAGAGCCCTGGATTCAATCCCTGGTAGAAAAGGAAAAAAGTGTACCAAGAAATGATATACATGAAACAAGATATCTCATAGGCATTTGCTGAGTTGGTTTTCTTTTTGTGGTTGAACTGGCTTTTTTTTTCCCCAACACCCACTTCAGAAAATTTCTGCATTAGTGTATTGGGCTCTAAGGGATAAAATTTTGTTACTTGCATCATTAATTTTTACTGTGCTTAAGCAAAACAAAAATACTATCTTGCACATGTGAATTACCTTAACTCACTTCTTTTAAGAAGCACAATTATTACTAAGATAGTCAAATCTGAAAAGACAGTGTGAGTTCTACTTTCCAGCTCACCTGTCTGTTAAATAATAAGGTTCTGAATTTAACCAACAATATGGGTTGGATTGCCTACACTCAAGAAATTTATAAAGCAATCATAATCCCATGTCCACTGCCTCTCGGTAACTACCAAAATGCCACTAAAATAAGCATTGTTTAAAAATTGCCTAAACTCTCAATGAGTTGGTCCATACATTGTAAAGTTCAAATTGCTCCAAGTTGAGTTGGAACTCTGAGAGCTATTTAGCTTGATCACATTCTCTGATCTCTGTAGAACTGCTATTACTGAATGAACTGTGCTTAGTAATTATGTCAGTCATAACATTAAGGGATGCATAGAGAAATAACCCTGGGATAGTCATTGCTGTCTTACCATGAGGATATTACTGATGGTTCATTAAATTTCACAGAACCATCTTTGAAAACACAGCAATCAGAATCAACATCAAAAGTAGTTATCTTTTTTTTTTTACCATATGCACAGCAAATTGTATATTTCTGTTTTCTCTCTCTCTCTCTCTCTCTGAATTAACTGCTAGAAGACTCAAAGGCAAACTTTGGGCCCAGTGCAGGAGCGTGCAGGCCTTCACATGTGTCGTGTGTGTGGACTTCATCCCTGCTTTTATCTGTTTCTCTCTTTTTAAATTTATTTTTAACTGTCACACAAAAACATAATAATCTTATTTGTTATTATTTACTCACTCTATTTTTCCTCCTAATTTTTGCTTTGTTTGGCATATTTGTAAGTTGTTTCATGACCCTTTGGAATAAGCGCACTGTAAAACTAACTACTAATTCCCAGGCCTTGGAGTATCCAAAGGCTTGTCTGTGAGAAAAGCATGTGTTAGTAAACACACAACAAAATCATCCTTATCTTGAGGATAGTAAGATAGACTAGTGAGCCACTCAAGCTCGCTAACTTAGTACCTAGGCAAAGGCACACATAGAATCCAGCACAAAATTCAAAGCCATCTTTGAAGATGGGCACCCCACAAATCAAGAACTCAGGCAAGCTATTCAAACAAAGGAATTTACAGTTTGAGCAAAAGACCAGCAAGAATACAAGGCATCCATGTGAGAATCAAAGCTGAGTCCAGGCAACTAATAGGATCAAATGACACACTAAACTAACATGTTTTCCCCAGTTAATAGTTCATGATTTGCTTTAGTAGCAAGAACAGTCAAGGATGGAGGTATGTGTGCCTAAAAGGAATGAAGGCAAAAGGCTGAAAAAAAATGACATAAAAAAATTCCAGTGGGTAGATCATGAACAGAAAATGTGAGCTGGTTTAGTGAAATATAATGGATTACAGGGTATATTTATATCAAATACTTGTATTTCCTCAGTTTTCCCTCATTCTTTCTGTCAATAAGCATAACCAGTCATCTAGAATCAGGGTATCTCCCTTCCTGGAGAAACACTGGCAAAGTCTTAAAGGCCAAAGTTCTCTGGATGCTCTTGCTGCAGATCACCACTCTGCCTCTAAGAAATAAGAGGCTGAGGATTGGATCTGGCCAAGAGGTGGGCAGAAGTCTGCATTAGCAACCAGGAAGCTGCATCTAACTTTCCAATTCTGATGACAATCAGGGCAACTGGGGATTCTGTGAGTGATAATCGCAGAACTCTCCAAGTTCTGGACAAAATGAGAAAGTACCAAATGGCCATCAGAATATCATCTTTTGCTGCTACAATTATGTTAAAGAACATGGCTCTGAACTGCAACCTAAATAAGACCTCTTTCTTTTCTCTCAAAAGAATCTAATCACTCAGAGACTGAGTAGGTAGAGAACAGCAGCCCTCCTCATGCTGAGCAGAGGCTGGGTCTTGGCTTGCTTGAATCTGTGCCTTGGGAAGGAGTGGCTCAAGGAGATATAGGAGGGGAGCAAGTTATTTGCTAATACTTCCTCTAGGTCAAAGTGCCTATTTAACAGACCAACAGCAATGTGAATAAAAGGGAAAACCTGGTCCCTCCCTGACATTTTCTCACCTTTTCATCTCTTGAGCCATTTGGTTCACCAAGCAAGTTGTGGTCGACTGAGAGCTGTGGCTGACCCCTATGAGGATGAGAAGAGCTGTTTATCAGGGCAGTTCTGCCTCCACCTTCTGTGTGGCCGCTTCCCTATTTATTCTTTTGTTTATTCTTCTTAGACCAATGGTGGCATTTCCAGCTTTTGTCCTGAGAGAAACTCTACGATGGGTTGGAACTCTAAAATTAATTCCACATCCATGTTTCACCCAAAGCTAAAAATCTGCCTTCCATTCTATTTCCAGTTTCACATTATGTCTCTCCCTACTCACCAAGTGGCACAGTGAAGGTTTCAATAAGCCTAAATAACAAGGAAAAATTTAATAGTGTAAAACATGCTTCTAATTTGAGCTACATAAATCTTCCCATTCGAATTTCCACATAATAAAAAATCTAAATCACAGACCAAATAATAAATAAATAATAAAAGGCCAAACAAATAAAAGTCCAAAATTCTTCCCTCAAAATATTCAGCTCCACTTCAGCACAATGCTTCTCTTTGTAGAATTTGGTTCCTTTCAGTGGTAAAACTGGGGATTTCTTCTGGAACTTAAGCAGCTCCTGCAATTGTCACCTAGAGTTAGCAACCATCAAGCACCATGGTACCTGGGGGGAAGGAAAGTCACCAGAAGAATCACTAGCATAGAGTCCCCAGGCTCAAAGACTGGGCAGTGCATCTCTACTGGCCATTTGAAATTCAGTCTGTGACCCAAATGGGTCGGAAATCTCCCATGAAGAGACTGATGATGGTCCCTGTGGTATGGGCTATGGTGGGGGTAATTCCACTAGTGCCTACTCAGGCAATTAAGAATTTCTGACCTTGTAAAAATTAGAATCCCCTGAGACATATAAGGTCTTACTTAAGATTGTTTTCTTCTTTGAAGAAAGAAATAGAAGAAGCCTGAGAAGATGGAAAGATATCCCATGTTCTTGGATAGGCAGAATTAATATAGTCAAAAAAGTCATTCTGACAAAAGTGCTATACAAATTCAATTCAAATCCCATCAAGATACTAAAGATGTTCTTCACAGGTATAGAAAAACCAATTATTAGATTCATTTGGAAGAATAAGAGACCCAGAATAGCCAAAGCAATACTTAGGGGAAAAAAAAACTCAAAGCATCACAATACCAGATCTGAAATTATACTACTGAGCTGTAATTACTGACAGAGCACAGTATTGGTATCAAGATAGACATGAAGACCAATGGAATAGGATAGAAGATACAGAGACAAAACCACAATTTTATAGCCATCTGATATTTGACAAAGGTGGCAAAAATATAAGTTGGAGAAAATGCAGCCTTTTCAATAAACAGTTCTGGGAAAACTGGATGGTCATATGCAGAAAAAATGCACAAAACTCAAGTCAAAATGGATTAAAGGCCTAGGAAATAGGCCAGATACTTTATAATTGTTAGAAGAGAAAATTGGGTGAACACTTCACCGTACAGGAGCTGGCACCAACTTCCTTAACCAACACCCCGAAAGCACAAGCAGGAAAACCAAGAATCAATAAGTGGAATGCCACTAATTAAAAAGCTTCTGTACAGCTAAGGAATCAATTAAGAACATGAAGAGATAGCCTACAGAATGGGAGAAAATCATGGCTATCTGCACCTCTGACAGGGGTCTAATATCCAGGATATATGAAAAACTAATTAATAAATGGCAAAAGAGCTAAACAGAAACTTCTCAACAGAAGAAATGCAAAAGGCCAATAAGTATATGAAAAAAAATGTTCAACAGCTCTAACAATCAGGGAAATGCAAATCAAGACTTCATTAAGATTTCACCTCACCCCAGTCAGAGTGGCAAAGATTAAGAATTCAAACAATAACAAATGCTGGAGCAGGTGTGGGGAAAAGGGAACCCTTATACACTGTTGGTGGGATTGCAAACTGGTACAAGCACTCTGGAAAGCAGTATGGAGACTCCATGGAACCACCTTATGACCCAGCTAGCCCACTCCTGGGATATAAATTTGGCATACAACAGCAATTATAGCTACATTAGTGTTTATAGCAGCACACAATTCACAATAGCTAAATTATGGAATCAACCCAGATGCCCATCATTGGATGAATGGATCAAGAAACTGTGATTACACACACACACACACACACACACATACACACACACACACACACACACACACACAC
>PVKS010026933.1:0-28155 GCA_004027875.1 Aplodontia rufa | reverse complement strand
GTTTTCCACATGGCTTTTGTTGCTCTGAGACTTCATTGTGTATGTGGTGCTGGGGTTTGAACTTGCGTAGTTGCGCATGCCAGGCGAGCGCCGTAACCGCTGAGCCGCCGCTCCAGCCCCTGCAATGGTTTTTAATCGTTAAAAAAAAAAATGTAAAGAGCAGGCTACATTCTTTAAAAAACAAACAAACAAAAAAAAAAACCCCAAAACTCTGAGTATTTTTTCACCTGGACTTTCTCTTGCCCACATCAAGAGTGTGAGAAAGAGTCAATTTTATTTTTTCATCTAGTTTTTATTTTTCTCCAATTGTGTATGTTGTGCTGGGGACTGAAACTGGCTTCTCACGCATGCCAGGCAAGTGCTCCACTGTAGAGCAACCACTCCAGCCCCTAAACGGTGATTTTTAATTGTTATTTTTGAATCACTTCTAAGCATTGTGATTCATAGTTACACTTGTCTGACTTTACAAGGCTAGTGGTTAAACCTGCACCAGTCCAAACAGATTCTGCTGTCCGGTTTCCTTTGACTCTAGGCCAGTCCTCACGAAACATATGAGAAAGCTTCCTGATGTCATGGGAAAGGCTACATAGGCAATATGCTTCTGAGGTAAGGAAGAGGTGGGCCAGATTATAAAGGAGGGGCTTGGCAGAGACAATGAGAGGAAGAATACAGGACAGAGGGGCTGGAGTGGTGGCTCAGCAATTGGAGCGCTTGCCTGGTATGCACAAGGACTGGGTTTGAACCCCAGGACCACATCCACAACTAAGTGTCGGAGAAAAGAAGGCCAGATCAAAAAACGAATAAAGTTGATTCTCTCTTTATATCCCCCCCTCCTCTCACTCTCCATCTCTCTCTTTAAAGAAAAAAAAAAAACACAGGACAGAGAAACGGGTACAGAGCCAGTTAAGTATTGCCTCCAGTCTTCCCCACTCTGTACAGGGTCATTGCCATTTGTTGACTGCTAATGATCAATGGGGGCGGGGGTGTACGTAAAAAATAAATTGGGTTGGAGTATAGTTCAGTTACAGAGGGCATGCATCCCACGTGCAAGGCTCTGGAGTTCAATCCCAGGCACCACAACAAATAAATAAGTAAATAAATAAATCTGATTAAAGTTGTACTCTTACCAAACACCATGAACAAAAACTAACTCAAAAATGGATCAAAGACATAAATGTAAAACCTAAAACTATAAAAACCTGAGAAGAAAACAGTGTGAAAGCTTCATGGCATTGGACTTGGCAGTGACTTCTCAGATATGGCACCAAAGGCATAGGTAACAAAAGGAAAAAAGAAGAACTGGGCTTCATGAGTTTTAAAATTTTGTGCAACAAAATACTTGTCAATAGAATGCAAAAAAAGCAACAGAGAACAGGAGAAAATACTTGCAAACCATTTATGTGATTAAGGGATTAATATTCAGAAAATATATAGAACTCTAAATTTGGACAACACAAGACCATATAACCCAATTTAAACATGGGCAAAAGGCTGGGTGTGGTGGTGCACACCTGTAAAGCCAGCAGCTCAGGAGGTTGAGGCAGGAGAATCGCCAGCCTCAGCAACTTAGCGAGGCCCTAAGCAACTTAGTGAGATCCTGTCTCAAAATAAAAAATGAAGGGGCTGGGGATGTGGCTCAGTTAAGTGCCCCTGGGTTCAATCTCTAGAACCAAAATAAATAAATAAGTAAATAAATAAATAAATAGAAATGGATAAAGAACTAGACTAGATATTCTTCAAAGAACATATACAAATGACTAATAAACACATTAAATGTTTAACACTACCAATCATTAGGGAACTGCAAATCAGAACTACATGACATACTACCTCACACCTACTATGAAAGATTAAAAATAAAAAAGAACTGGTGTATAGGTCAGTGGTGGAGTGCTTGTATAGCATGCACCAGGGGAATCCAGGACTCCATCCACAGTAACCCTCTCGCCACAAAATAAAGATAAGTGTTGATGGGGAAGCCAAGAAATTGGAAAACCCCTACAAACTGTTGGTAGGAATGGAAAGTGATGCAGCTACTGTAAAATAAATGTGTGTTCATCCTCAAAATATTAGAATCAGAATTACAATCTGAGTCAGCAATTCCACTTCTGGGTATATGCCAAAAATATTCAAAATGGCTTCTCAAAGAGATACTGTAAGGCTGGAGTGGTGGCTCAGTGGTAGAGCACTTACCTGGAATTCACAAGGACCCAGGTTGAAACCTCAGTACCACATCCACAACTAAGTATCTGAAAAACAATAACCAGGGGCTGGAGCAGTAGCTCAGCAGTTATGGCACTTGTCTGCTATGTGTGAGGACGCAGGTTCAAATCCCAGCACCACATATACAATGAAGCATCAGGGCAAGGAAAGCCACATGAAAAAATAAATAAAATTGATTCTCTATTTGCTAAAAAGAAAAGAAAAACAAAAAGCAGATGAAAAATAAATAAAATTGATTCTATTTCTCTTTAGAATAAAAAGAGAGAGATAATTGTCCCCGTATGTTCAAAGTAGCCTAATTCACCTAATTCATTAGCTAAAATGTGGAAGCAACCCAAATATCTACCAATGGATGAGCAAAATGCCCTACATGCATACAATGGAATACTATTCAGTCTTTGGAAGGAAGGAAATTCTAACCTATGCCACATCATGGATGAATCTTGAGGACATAATGCTAAGCAAAATAAGCAAAATACTTTTTATTCTGCTCTTATAATGAATAGTGATTGTAAGGAACTGGAGGAGATGGGAAGAGGAAGTTATAATGGGTATAGAGCTACAGTTTCATAAGACAAAAGCAGATGTACAATGGTGATGCTTACACATCACAAACACATTTAATAGCACTCACCTGGATGCTTAAAAATGGTTAAGATGGGGGCTGGAGCAGTGGCTCGGCAGTTATGGCATTTGCCTGACATGCGCAAGTTCTCGGGTTTGAACCCCAGCACCCATGTATACAAGAGATAGTCCCATAAATCCTTTGCCTCAAGAACAAAGGATCTATGGGACTATCTCTTCACGGGACCCATTAAAGTTGTCAGGTGTCTCTTACTAGCTCAGAAGGGGGTATTCCTAAATAGCGCAGGCAACTGAGGTAATTTTTGACCACTATTGACCCCAATGCCCACATGAACATAGGATTGACTTGTAGATGAAGCACCCCTAAATAGGATGGCCACCATGACAGTTCTGGAGAGGACCAACTAAGGTCAAAAACACTTCTGCCCAAAATAAAGGAGGAGTTGAACTCCTGATTGGTGAAGGTTGCTGAAGGAGGACCCCAATTTTCAAATCAACCATCAAACAGTATTAAATTTGGAGACAGCAGTGTCTCCTTTGTCGTTCTCTGCTCAGAGATGGCCCACTCTCTCTCTTGAGAGTGCTCTCTGCTTGAATCTTACTCTGCTTTTACTTTACTTTCACCTCTTTCACTTATAATAAAATTCTCTTGCATGACTTTTTGTGTCTGACTTTAAATTTTCTTTCATGGGAACAGAAGAACTGAGGTCTGGAATTTCTGCTAGATTGGTTTCAGGCAGTTGGATGGGGTAGGGCATCAGGCAGCCCACACTTGCATGAAGGAACACGAATCAGGCACTGATAGATAAATCCCAATGGTGTCTCGCAATCACAAGATGATCGATGGAGTCCAAAACCTATCCCCAAAGGAACGCGATCCTTGAACTTCCCCTTCCCACCCAGACTAAAAGTCTCTGCCCAGCCAAGGTCATGTGCAACTTCTCTGGCCCCTTGCTCTGATGGACGGGTGAACCTTGCCTGAGAGCCAAATCCCAATAAAAGCCTTCTCAGCCACTTTTTTGTCTGACTCCTTTTTAGTCACTTGCATCTGATCTTACATTTGGTGCTGAAACCTGGGAGGGTCTTTTGATCTTCTCCATCAGGAGGAGATTAGCCCTCTCCCTCAGGCAGCCCAGGGACCTCCTGCACCATCCTTTCTCCTCATCCAGATTGACAGAAGTGGGGTAAGCTCCCTTGCATTTCCCTTGGCCTTCCAGTTACACTCTCCATTATGGGGGTCTGTCCCTACCCGTTCCGTTAGGGCACCTTTCAGCCTCCGGCAAACCCCACCTTCCATTACGGGCCCTCCCTGTAGGCTGAGGAGACGTCCCAGCCTCCAGCCTGCCTGCTTCCTATTCCTCAGGTGAGCATGATCTGAATTTGGGACACTTCTTTCTGCTCCTGTATGCCCCTGGGTAATACCGAAAGGCCATGGGAAACACCAAATCCTCACTAGATCCTAAGACTCCCTTGGGCTGTCGATACCTTAATTTTACTAAATTGGGACTCTCTCAAGACTTCCACAGTAAGTGGCTGGTCTTTTACTCAACTGTGGCCTGGCCTCAATACGTTTTAGACAATGGTTCAAAATGGCCTTCAGAGGGAACTTTTGACTTTCAAATCCTCACTGATTTGGACAATTACTGTCACGGACAGGGAAAATGGTCAGGAATGCCTTATAGTCAGGCTTTTTGGGATCTGCACTCTGGTCCCCATCCCCCTCTTGCTCTACCTGCTCTATGGCCCAAGTTCTCTTCAGGGATGGGCCCACACCTCTCCAGCATTGTTCTCCTTGTTTTCAGATCCGCCCTTCCATTCTCTCCTTCCTTACTCAGACCAATCCTCCTAATAGTCCTAGCCTGCCCAATCTCCACCCTCAGCCCCTCTCCCCAAGCCACTTCCCCTCCCCCTCCCAACCCTCTCTTCCTTCCCCTCCAATTATCTTCTCAAAACCCCACAACTACCAACCTTAATGTTTCTTCTCCATGAGGTGGCGAGAACTGAGGGCCCTGTCTGAGTTCAGGTCATCTTTTCCATGTCTACCTCCTCCACAAACTCAAAGCTTCTACTACTATTCCTTACAAACCACTACCATATTTCTTGTTTGTGCCAGCCCAAACACTGTGCCTGCATTCCCCAAGCCTCTAACACCCCTCCCCCTTCACCATATCAACCCTTTGGTATGGGATACTTCTCAACCAAAAATAGCCTCACACCATTCTCCTATTCAAGTCTTTCTCAAAGACCCCAAATTCCCATCAAAGATGGCTCCTCTGGGCCTTCCCTTGACTTCCACCAGGTCTATCTCTGTCTCTCCTTCTCCCTCTCTATCCCCACAACCTCTGCCTCTGGTAGCAACAGTAAGGACCATTCACATTGCTGGATATCACATCCACCACCGACCATAACCTACTGGGTAAGTGATTCCCTCTGACTCTTCCCAATTCCTGGCTTTCTCTCCACCAGAGTCCTTAAGGGCCCTGCTCACTCTATCTTATCTAGCACAGGCCAGATCCCACCAAAGACCTGGGCCTCAAAGACACAGTCAAACCTGAAAGACTGGTGTTCTTCTGTAATATTGCTTGACCTAAATACAAGCTGTCACTGTCCTCAAAATGACACATTAGACTCCCAAATTCTCAGAGATCTTAAAAATTCTTCACCACAATGGCAAATGATCCAAAGGTTCCCTATGTCCAGGACTCCACTCCAGGCCTGATACTTCTACTCCAGATCTCTCTGTCCAAACTGCTTAACTTTTCACATTGTTCTTTTCCAAGAAAACGCCTCAAGGGATCCATTTCTTGGGACTTCTCCCTCTTTGGGAATTCTGCTTTCTTTCGGTTAATCTAAATCCTATTACTTTGTTCTGTCTGACCCTGTATCCATGAATTTCATTCCTCCAATTTACAACAGAACCCTGTGTTACATTTACAGGGATTTACCCCAGGTTTTCAGAAGCATGAGTACAATGAACAATTGCTCTTCCCCCCCACCCCTCCAGGAGTTCTCTACTCCATTTTATGAACTCTCTCTATCAAAAATACCAGGACCCTGTCGGCCACATGGCTGCCAGACTCAAGACTCAGGGGAAAGACTTTGCTATAGTGAGACTCTTCATTTTCTCTCTGCCTTAGCAGAAAGAATGTTAATCTGATCTTTAGTTTCCTTTCATGGCAATCCATTCAATCAAGAAACTGAGGTCTCTCTTGGTAGCACCCTAATTTTCTGATCAGGGCTACTCCCAGCTGTAAATGCAGGGTCTCTAGAAATAGCTGAAAACCAATCGATTGCACATGGAAGCTCCATCTCCACTTTAATCTCCTTTCATGGCTTAATTCTATCAAATGGGCACACTCCTTTATCCCACATGCTTTCTTTTCCAAAAGGTAATTTAAATTGTTGATAAATGGTAAAAGGAGTTTACCATTAAGATCACTTTGTTTCTGGTTCTTTACCAAAAGCAAGATTGCTAAGTTAAAATTCTAACAGGTGTAATTATATACAAAGAGTACAAAAGGTTTAAATATAAAATATTTTCTATTAAGAGGGGTAATTGAAAAAGTCAAACATTTTTATAAAGATTGTGTCAGAATGCAGTTTTAAGAAGGAGTCAACAAGTAGGAAAGAGATATAAAAGGATATAGGTATGAAAATATACTTTGATATGAAAATTAGAATGAAAGAAATGTTTCTGGATGAAGAAATATAGAGTGTCTAAATAAGTTGCACAAGATTTGTGGAAAGAAAATTTCAGAAGCTTGTGTGTTATTAAGTTGAATATAAAATTGGCATGATCAGTTAAAACTAAGGTTTCTCTTAAGGTCAAAAGTGTTCAAGCTTTATCTAAATCTTATGTAAGTTTATGTAGGTTTACAGGCGAGGTAAACAATAAGTGCTCTCTTTTACATATTGTCTCTGATAAAAGGGCCACACTGCCATTCAAAAGCCTGGTTTGTATTATTTGTCAAGAGTTCTACCTTGCCTGAGATAAGACTCAGCCTCTCACCTTATGTTTCCAAAGTAGAATTAAGTTTATTTGCTCTTATTCCTTGTTGTATTTTCCTTATAAAACTTTAAAACTGTTACCTGTTAGTGTTTTGCAGAAGTACTACTTCTAACAGGAAAACCTGAATTAAGACACACCATCACCTACAGGGCAAATAAATATAATACTAACTTCAAGCGTTGTAACAAGCATTACAACAGAAGGGGTAACTATAAAGCTGTGACATAGTATTTCCACTTTAAGACTGATGAAACTGGCCTGCTGGGTGTTTAACACCAAATCCAGGAAACCAAAGTTAAGATAGTTATAGGGTCAAGGAAAATAGTCAACATTTTGGCCCTTGCCCTGTTTGGTCCACTAAAACTCAGGGGACAATGGGACTTCTCTACAGGCTTGACAACTCTGGGTAACATGACCTACTGATCAGAGGGATCAAGTGACTCTAGAGAACAGAAAGCCAACCAGTGATAATTCTGCAAAGAGGGTGATCATTGAAGGGCAATGTCCCAGATGCTCCCAAGCAAAACCATATATGGTCGGCAAGACTTTGAGCTATCCTGGCAGATGGCACAACTGGTAGAAGAGCCTAGAGGCCTTTCACATGTTCCTCATGAATGACCCTGACAAATCTCAGCTGACTTTTAGCAATAGATAGGAACAAGATCAGTTTTGATCAAGTTGGCCTTAAACACCTGGCAGGAGAATATAACCAAAGCTCTATCCTACATGGACATTTTACAGAGACAATAGCTCTTTTTTAAACATTATTTGAGATGCATGCTTATTAGTTCTCTCAAAGGTAAATAAAACTGGGAGGTAACATAGCCAAAGGAAATATCTCTATCAGACAGAAGTTAACACTAAAGAGTAAACTGTTTTACAGAATCACATGGGACTACAGCCCAAGGACACACAAGCCATTTTAAAAGCTAAATGCCACATTTAGGGGGGGTTCCCCTTTTTCACAACTCTTCAAATGACTTTTCATACTGTTACACTTCCTCTACCTTGATAACTTGCAAACAAACAATACAAATCTCTTCTTCATTGTTTGTTCCTCCAGCATTCTTTTTCTGGTGTAATGGCACCCTGACAAAAAATTAAATTCCAATATGCCCTTTGCTTTCTGTGTGCCCTCCACTTTAGTTCCTCAGCTGACACTATATAGTGAAGCTGAATTAATCTGACTCACTCAGAATCCCCTCGCTAGAGCAAAGTGAGCCATTTTCCTACCAATGGTGGTCAGACTCTCCCTAGCCTCCTCACTCGCTGCATCCAGCTTGGGGGCAGGAAGACTTGGTGGCAGTTACTGCCACCCAGAGGATAGAACACCAACTCCAAGAGGCAGTAGAGGTATCTGCTGCCTCACTGGCCTCCCTACAAAGACAAATAACATCTATTGCCCAAGTTTCCTTGTATAACTGCCAAGCACTAGATCTCCTGACAGCAGACAAAGGGGGAACATGTATATTCATCAATGAAATTGGGCTGGTCGAGAAAAACGTCGAAACTCTCAGGTCTGAGGGAAAGGCTTAGGTAGCAACAATCAAATGATCATTGGCCATGTTGGCTAAACTCCACTTTTGTCACCTGGCTGACCCTCATCCTTACTCCCATATTAGTGATAAGACTCCTTCCTTCTAACGATTGCTTCCTGTCCCCTCAGTTTGACTGAAACCTCATGAGCGAGGTCACTAGAGTAACATACAACCAAATGCTCTTGCACCCTTACAGCCACCTCCCTACCAAACCAACACCCATATCTTCCCCTCCCCACAACACCCCATAAATAGCAGGAAGTAGCCAGATGGAACTCGGTGTCCTATATCACCAAAACTGTCAGGATGTTAGATCAGTTTCAGGTGGCTGGATGGTGCAGGGCATCAGGCAGCCTGCATATGCGCAAAGGAACAACCAATCAGGGGCTGACAGATAAACTCAAATGGCATCTCACAATCACCGGATGATTGATGGAGGCCCCAGCCAATCCCCAAAGGACATGAGGCCCCCAAACTTCCCCTGCCCACAGCAGACTATAAAGTTGCTGCCCAGCTGAGGCATGAGACTTCTCCAGCCCCTTGCTCTGATGGACCAGTGAACCTCTCCTGAGAGCCAATACCAATAAAAGCCTTGCTCAGCTGCTTTTTGGTCTAACTCCTTTTTGGTAACTCACATCTATCTGATCTTACAGTTTCAGCTCCCTGCTTTTCTGTGACAAAAACATTCTAGGACCAGAGTCACAGATAAAAGAAAACGATACTCTGAAATCAGGTAGAACATGCTAAATAATTTCCTTTTCTAAATAATTAACCATACAGGTATGTGGCAGTAAAGATTTAGCCTACCATGCCATTATAAGCTGATTTCTAGGAAAAAAAAAAAAAGACTCCATGCACCAGAGAAGTTGTTTTGAGTGTATCAAATAAGCGAATTATGGTATAATTATTCCTGTGTAGTTTTTTTGCTCTTGTATAAAATGTCTCATTATGAGTTATCATAGATTTTATCCTATTGGAACAAAGCTCCTGTACAGTAATCACTTGCATCAGTATTCCTCATGTCATTAAATAAAATAAGATTACTTTCCAAAATTCCAAAAAGTTTGCCTCATTGATTCCTTCCCTGGAAAAAGAAGTGGCAGGGAAATTGGTGAGCTGGGTGGAGAAGGCAGCAACACTAGAGATTTGAGCCATGGCTACTGGTGGGCTTTGCAGAGGGACCCTGGCAAGGGCTGTGGTGGTGGTGATGATTCCAGTTTGGTGGAAACTGGGTCCCTGTCTCCCTGAGGTCCAAGAATGAAACCGAGGGGCGCCAAGGCAAGCGCAGCAGACAGATTTTATTTTAAGAAAATAACAAGAAAGCAAAGCATAGGGAAAAAAGCAGACTTCCCCTCAAGTGGGAGAAGGGGACAGATCAGAAGAAGGGGTGGAACTCACCCTGTTTATAGTTTCATAACCATTGTTTTCCCTCCCCCAGGCCTAGGAGAAAAAGCACAAAAGTTCTGGCTAGATCCAGGCTTTGGCCTTTTTCAGCAGAAGGAAATCAGTGCCTTTGTTAGCAGAAGGGAGTGTCCCCACTTGCATTCCCACCTTACTAGCATTCGGATTTCAAATTGATATTCATATTTGTTCAATAGGAATAGCAGACACTCTTTGTCCTCTTAAAAGAAAAAGAACTGGTTTCCTCTTGATGGACCCAAAATTCCAACTACACTTTTTTCCTTATCTCAGTGACATGCAGGCCTGGCTGGGCTTCCACACCTGGACCTTGGCTGGAGATCCCTTCATTAGTTATTATTTGAATTTTACTTCACAGAAAGGCCCTTCCCACCTTCCACTGTAGGGCTGCCTGAGGCACCAGTGCAGCCCATGTCCTCTGGTAAACAGAGACCATCACAACATAAACATTTGAAATCACCACTAAAAACTCAAATCGTTTACTTAGGCTTTGGATCATTAGTGTCCTTGGGAGCTAGGGCTGGAGGATTGTGTGGGAAGGGACACCCTGATACAAGGAAAGCTTCTGCTGTGGTTTGGATGTGAGGTGTCCCACCCCACAGAGCTCATGTTAGCCACTGGTGGAATGTCCAAAGGGGAAAATGATTAGATTAGGAGAGGCCCCACCTCATGGGTGGATTAATCCTTTGATGGCTTGATTATTTGAAAAGATTACTATACTGGGTGCTAACTGTAGGCAGGGCAGGGTGTGGCTAGAGGAATTAGGTCACTGGGGGCTAACCTTTTAGAGTTTATATTTTGTCCCTGGTGCTTCTTCCTCTCTGCTTCCTGGCTGCCATTGAGACACATTAGGAGAAATAGGAAAAAGGCTTGGTAATCAGGACGAGGGGCCCCTTTCAGCCACACCTAGAAGCGACCAGTACAGAGAGATTAATTGGTTTGCTCAGGGCCTTCAAATGCAAAAGACCATGAGGCTCACCTGCGGGAGCAACTCCTTTGTCCCAGAGGCAGGAAAACTAAGAAATGGAGGTGGACACAGATGGGAACCAGGAAAAATTTGCTACCTGTTTTACATAGATTTTAACGAATGACTTTGGTGCTTAGTTTCAATGCCTGTTTTACATAGAGTCCAATGATGTTGGTACTTTTCTCAATGCTTGCTTTACATAAATCTTAATCAAGGCTCATACCCAAAACCAATATAATGACTGGCCTAACACACAGAAGATGGTATCCTGTTTCCAGGTACCCCTCTGCAAGGCTCTCCTTCCTTGAATAAATCCTACTCCTTTACTCTTCCCTTCCATGGTTGTCTGTGGATTTTACTCTTCAGATTGCTGAGATAAGAAATCAGACGAAGACTGGTACTGATTGGTGTATTTTCACACCAAGAGCTACAATGCAGTGCTCAACAGTAGTAGGGGGCAGGGGGAGAACCCCACCTTTAGCTGGGAGCGGCTGACACTATTTCGACTGCAGAAACCTGCAGCCAGCCCAAATTCCCAGTTAAAACTGGGAATAACTGCAAACACTGAAAATGGGCCACTTTGGCCGCAGGATCTGCAGTCAGCCCAGACTCCATTTGCCAGCAGGAGCAGAGAATCCGGCCTCATCTCAAACCCCTGCATCACCATGAGCTAAGGTCCTTTTCTCTGCTATATAGGTCTGCCACGACGTGCTTCCTCACCTTGGACTCCAAGTAATAGAGTCAGCAGACCAGTGGCTGAAATCTCTGAAACCATAAGCCAAAATAAATACCTCTAAGGTGTTCTTGTCAGGTATTTTGGTCCCCGTGATGAACAACTGACTAACAGTCTCCCGCCATTTGTGTGAACTTGCCACCTTGTGTGGGGTATAGAAGGGACCCACAATACCTAAAACAACTTCTCCCATGACTGCATACTTTTTACTAACTTGTTAAAAGATGCTGAAGGATACCAGGCACAGGGGTGCATGCCTGTAATCCCAATGGCTCTGGAGGCTGAAACAAAAGGATCATAAATTCAAAGCCAACCTCAGTAACTTAGCAAGGCCCTTAGCATCTAAGTGAGCCCCTGTCTCAAAATGCAAAATAAAAAGGGCTGGAGATGTGGCTCAGGGGTTAAGTGCCCCTGGGTTCAATCCCTGGTACTAAAATAATAATAATAATAATAATAATTATTATTATTATTATTATTATTATACCAATAATAACGACAGCTGCTGAAGGAAGGAAATGGTGCCTCACAAATTCCACTTTGACTCTGTCCTCAATATCACTGCCTCTCCTCTCTGAAGAGCTCTCTTCTATTGATAGCACCTGAATAGAAATAACTTATCTTTCCTATTTACTTAGGGATCTAATATTTCAACTTCAACAACTTACAATTAGCCTTTCATTTCATGTGATGCCAAAGCAAATACACAGGGGAAGGACCCCATGTAATAGTGGATTCTCTCCCACCCAGTGAGGGAAAACTCACTTAGCAGATGAAACCCAAGCAAACACCAAGTGACCAGCTTGACTCTGAGCAATTAATGCCAAGAAACGCCCCATAGGTTATGCTTGCCCAGCACCACAATCAAAGCATGCCTGAAAGAAAAATGTTAAATCCAGTTAGTAGTTAATTTTTATCAGTCATGTGAGTCATCCAATACGTTGAAACACATGAATAGCTTGAAAGCTTTGTAACCTTCACAATTTAAACTTGTTATTAGAAAATACCTCACACTGGCTTTTTTTAAGCTGGCACATTATAAACATATATTATAGTGGGATTCATTGTTACCTATATGTACATGCACATGCACACAATGTAACAACATAATTTGGTCAATTTTGTTTCCCAGTACCTCTTCCTGCCCTCCCCTCCTCCCTCTCCATGTTCCCCTTCCTCTACTCTACTGGTCTCATGTCAATTTTTATGAGCTTTCCACCCTCACTCTTTCTTCTCTCTAGCTTCCACATGAGGGAAGACAGATGACCCTTCATTTTCTGCATTTGGCTTATTTTGCTCAACATAATGCTCTGAAGTTCCATCCGTTTTCCTTCAAATGCCATAATTTTGCTCTTTATGGCTGAATAAAACTCCATTGTGTATATAAACCACATTTGCTTTATCCATTCATCTGTTGATGGACACCTAGGCTGGTTCCATAACTTGGCTATTGTAAATTGTGCTGCTATAAACATGGGTATGCATGTGTTGCTATACTAATTTTAATTCTCTCGAATAAATACTGAGAAGTGGTATAGCTGGGTCATACTGGTTTCTAAAGCTCTCAAATTTCAAATTACCACTATAATAATAAGATATTAGATGTAACTGCATCAATTATGTTATTAATATTAGATAGCTACATTGAGTTAATTATGTATTGTATATATTGTAACACTATGAATCTCATATAGTGAACTTAAGATTTATAAACCATCTCAATTACTAGTTATCCCTGAAGACTTGGCAAGGATCCTACAGTCATATAAATGAGCACTGCCAAGGAATGTGGCCTGCTGGGACCACTTCAGCTCTCACTGTCAGCTAGGCAGTGGCAGTATCCCACGTGGTAGGCCCTTCTGCATTTTCTTCTTTCCTCAGCTACAGAAGGTAGGTGTGGTAGCCAGATGGCCTCAGTGATTCGATGATTCCCATGTCCTGATATCTGTCACACTCTTGTGTAATCTCCACCCTCATTTTACCAGGGCGCTCAGCATGACCAAAATGGCAGAAGTGACAGTACGTCATTTTGGGGTTCAGGTTATAAAAGACACTGTGGCTCCCTGTTCTTCCCGCAATTGGGTTAGTAGTTCTGGGTGGAGTCAGTTACAATGTCTTGAGGACACTCAGACAACACTGTGGAGAGGCTCACCAGACAAGGAAATGGAGTGAGGCTTGGCCCAACGGCCACTGGTTAATGGAGGCCTGCCCACACCAATTAAGAAAGGGCTCCGATGACTGTGGCCTCATGAAAGACCCTGGGGTAGAACCATTCTACTAAGCCACACCCGAGTCCTGACCCTCAGAACCTGTGTGAGAGAATATGGTTGTTTGTTATGTTTTAGAACTAGACTGTCCCCCAAAATCTCATGAGTTGAAGGCTTGGTCCCTAATGCAGCAATGCTGAGGTGAGGTTTTGGGGGAAGCAATTGAATCATGAGGGCTCTGACTCAGTTAGTGGATTGACAGCTGAAAGGATTACTGGGAGGTGGAACATGGTTGGAGGAAGTAGGTCACTGGGGAGCCCTGGAAGGTATTTCTTGTCCTCTACTTCTTCCTCTCTCTGCTTCCTGGCAGCCATGAGCTGAGCATATTTCCTTTGCCATGACGTTTCTGCTTTGGAGCAGCTGATTGTGGACTGAAATCTTGTTCTAAGCACCTACATTTGACACACAGCAGTGATGTTCATCTGTGAAAGGCTCTGCCCTTCTTTCCCTCTGCCCCCTCCTGTCCAGGTCACTTTGAGAATTCTTATGCACATATTTCATAACCAAAAATTGTATCCTCTGCCCACAGAGGGCACTAAGCACTCCTATGGGGTGGGGGCCTTCCCCACTCTCCATGATTTCTTCCTCTACTAGCACAGAGCCAGCCCTTGGTAAACTCTCAATAACTTTCCTAAGAAGATCTAGGTGTTTTGTTTCTTCCAGAGAGTCTGAAAAATTTGTGCTTTGCTCAGCGTAAACACTCAGGAAATATTTGCTGAACAAGTAAACAACCTACAAAAGGTATTGCCAGTTTGAAAACTATCACTAACCCCCTTCAATACTGACGTTGATCAAACATTCTTCATCTGATAACCTGAGTATGAAAGTATGTTAAAGATGTAGTACTTGTCATGGAAATTAGTATTTACAGTTAAAGTCAGAAAACAATAGTCAAAATTTTTTATAATCAGGAGAACTGTCTTCAATTTTTTCCCAGGAAAATATACATATTTTAGATATACTTTATAAGGCAGAGTCATATAAGCAAAGGTTGTCCAAATTACAATCAAGAAAGATTTGGTCCCTGTAATATCAACAACTTAAGAGGCTGAGACAGGAGGATCTTGAGTTCAAAGCCAGCTTTAGCAACTTAGCAAACCCCTAAGCAACTTAGTGAGACTCTGTCACAAAATAAAATATAAAAAGGGCTGGGGATGTGGCTCAGTGGCTAAATGCCACTGGGTTCAATCCCTTGTACAAAAAAAAAAAAAAAAAAAAAGGAAAGAAAGAAAGATCTGATTTCTGTCCTTATGAGGGCAATACAAGAGAGGCATTGCCGGAAGGGTGCAGGGGCCATGTCTGTGTTGGTCCTCTAAGCTTAGCCCTGAATCTAGCACAAAGCAGGCATTTGCTAACTGAACAAGATAGGTAAACCAGGTTATAGAGAGTGGACAGGGCCTGTGGAGGTCCCAAAGCAATCTGGAAAAGCAGGACTGACTCTCACAATGCTGCCTTGATTCTCCTCAAGGCAGTGACCTGTAGTGTGATATGCAATCCCAAACCAAAGTCAAGATTGGATTGTCTATGCACAATATTAGTCCTTATGGTGATGAAAAAATACTGTGTTAATGTCTTCACAAAAAATCTCTAAAAAGGTAACAATTATCTATCAAGGCCATGTGCATGGTGTGCACAGTCTCTCAAGCCCTGTCTCACTGAGAAGGGCTTGATTCTTTGCAGTTTCATCCTGAAATTCCTGACACTTTTCAAATAGGTGCGTAACATCTTCATTTTTAACATTTCACACAATTATGTAACTAGTCTGAATCCCCACTTGAAAGAAAATCAAGGAATTATGTTAAGTACTGGAGCTAAGAAGTGGTTATATGGGAACAGGAGTCCAGGCAGTCTGCTCTCAGTGATCACTCCACCGCTTCACCGCAGTGCATCCCATAGCAGAAAGCCCAGTGCCATTTGGTCCTTTATCAACTCTTCATTCACTATCAGCTCCTGGGGACAGGCACCATGTCATTTTATCCATCAGTGTAAATGTCTTGAGTGCTTTACACAGTGCCCAGCACCCTGCAAGTGCTGAATGAATGACACATCCAACCATGTAAAACTAAGGAACAATATAGCAACAAAGACAGATTTCACAAACCATAAAACTGACTTCCAAGGAATTAAAACCTTTGATACAGACTAAATAATTTTTTTAAGACAGAATCTTACTCTGTTGCCTAGGTTGGTATCCAACTCCTAGATTCAAGAGATCCTCTTGCCTCAGCCTACTGAGTCACTGGGACTCCAAGTGAGCACCACTCTGCCTGCCACCTTGTCCAGCCCAGAGTAAATCTGCACGGTCCATAAAATGAAGAAATTTGGTACCATATTCTAAAATTAACCCAGTTGTTTTCCTTTGCCCTTCCTGTCTTACTAATCTTAGGCCTTCTTTTTTAAACTCCATTTTTAAAATGCTTATTGTTGTTTGACTCTTCCACATCATTAAAACTAATTTTCATTTTTGTTTAGGTAATGGTTTCAAGGCAATGAACACATGGTTTCAAACCAATGATCAAGAAATATAACAAATTACTGTCAAACATTACCATTAAAATATTGTTGCACATTGCTTTTTAAATTCTATTACATAATAAAAAATTTTCCACACATATATTCTTCACAGTAGAAATAAAATAATGGTAAACATTCATGGAAGACTACTATATGCAGGTTTTGCTTTAAATGCTTTTCTTGAACTATCTCATCTAATCCTCACAATAATCCTAGATCCATTTTCACATGAGGAAAATAAGACATGAAGTGTTCAAGAAACCTGCCCCAGGGTGACATGGCTAGAAAGTAGCGGAGTCTGGAAAATAATTTACAAGCAAGCCCACATATGTCCCTCAAAAGCGTTTCTTGGTATAAGTACACCCACTTCTTATTGAAAAGGGAACACCTTCCCTTTGATGAATTAAATCAAAGAGAATACAAGACATGGTCTGCAATAAAGCAGACCCAGGATATAGTTTCCATGTTTGCTAACTACAAATTCTATCTCATCTAGTAATACAATACCCATGCTCTAGAAACAGATCAATTTAAACTTAAAAATCAAGAAAATAGTACAGAAACGGGTGATGGAGAATTCCTGAAGCCTTTCTCCTCTGACTTTCCTGCATCCATCAGACATCACCTCCAATAACCTATTTTCTTCTTCATTTCTCTTAGGCTGTAAAAAAAAAAAAGTCTCCCCTCTTCTATCAAGACTTTAAACACCTAAATTTTATAAAAACTCAGGAACTTTCTCTTCAACTTAGAACTCATGAGCATGCTCATTAACAGTTTTTCCCTTTGAAGGTGACAGTGAGGACAAGACAGAACGCTTGTCCTAGGAAGGGTGGGAGAAGTCCACAGTGACAGCCTTTGCAGGCTCCAGGTTGTACTCCACCCCGTGGTCCTCAGCAAGGTCATCACCTTAGCCCCATGGATCATCACAGCACCTCCAGCCAAATATGAAAAAGAAAAAGGGCTCCGTAGTCCATGGAGAACCAAAGGGAGAAAAGTGAGTAAGCTTCTTTAATAACAAAAAAAGCTGGAAGCTATTGCAGAGGTCACTAAGAAACTTTATTGGATAGGAAACTTGAGGCTGCCGCCAAAGAGAACCAACCAGGCTTGAACATGCCCCCTTACTCCCAGGAACTTTAGAGGGGATATTTACGGTAGGGAGGGGGAAGCAGTGGTTTAACAGCACCCAGGGCTACCAGCTGGAGTTTCTGACTCTGGGTCAGGGTCCCAGGTGCCCAGTGATATCCACCCCCTACCTCGCAGGAGCCCTAGTACACATTTCCAACCCTTAGAGACTCCCAGTGCTCGCCCCAGTCCCCAGTGAACTTTCATGTATCTGCTACACGTCCTTTACGCGCTCCAGTACTAGCTCCTCTGCCGGTGTCCTGACCCACAGGTGCCCTGTCCCCAGACCTCCCACAGCTCCGGCTGCGCGCCTCCTGCCCCGCACAGGGGCACCACCTCTCCTTGCATGAGGCCCAGTCACCGCGCCACCGCAGTGCAATACGTCACAGGCTGGACTGGCACCTCCACTCGTGGCTGTAGTCCCTGGCTTCCGCAGGGGTGCTCTGGAGGGATCTGGCGGGTTTGCCTGGCAGCCTGAACGTGCCCAGGGACCACTCCTTTAAGGCAACTGAGCAGGGGGTCTTGAAGATAGGATGTACGGCTTGCTGGGGCCCTCTGTCGTCATCGGGTCCTCCATCGTCACCAGACAGACGAAGTGTGCCCAGGGTTCGCCAATTCGGAAGGACTTTGGCTGACTCTGGTGGAGGTAGTGAGGCCAAGGCGGCGGGGCTGCGCCAGACGTCAGGCCCCGCCCCAAAGCCCCGCCCACGGCTGGGTCTCAGGCCCTCTGCCTCCCTGGGGGTCCCTGAGCCAGCCTTGCTGCTGGCCCCGCCCCATTCAAACCTCTCTCCAGTGCACTTGGTACAGCTACTATCTGCTGCACGCAGCAAGGTGCTGCGAGCCAGAACAAGCCTTCGCTTCCACATGCACATCACTTGGTTCAACAACAGCCTTTGGGGTAAGCGGTCTCCGTTTTGCCTGCAGCCTGCTTAGGTGGCAACGTCATCTGACAACCTTTCTGCGAGGGTGGCAGAGCCAGTCGCTCCAGTGTTGACCCACAGACAGTTGGTGTTAGGTAAACTTTCTCAAAGACAGTTGAACTACTTTAGTTCCTTTGTTCATTTCTTCCTTCTTTTCCCAGCCCTTCCCACAAAGGATTGGAAAAGGCCTAAAATATAATTTGGTTGCATGGGATGGGCCCACATTTATCTCACTTTTTCTTTTCTGTTTAACCATAGGAACACTGGAGCCAGAAAGAAGATGAAGGTCCTATTCCATCAGGTCAGGTTCCTGGGGAAAGGCAAATCAGAAGTGGTGAGGGGTACAGCTTCCCCAGGAATTAGGTCAGGCATTCACAGGGCCTTTCTCCACCTCCATCATCTCTGTCACCACAGGTGGTGAGCAGGTGCCCTCCAGGCCTGCCCCCAGTGCCAGAAGCCTTAGCACACCCATCCCCCAGGCTTCCCAGGGAAGACCAGGTCATGTTTCAGGCTCAGAGGAAGCCCTATGGTCTTTCTATGGTCTTTCTCCAGGGACTTCAGAAGACCTAGCTGTGAGGGGCTGGAGCAGTGGCTCAGTGGTTACTGTGCTTGCCTGGCATGCACAAGTACGTGGATTCAAACCCCAGCACCACCTACACAATGAAGTGTTGGAGCAACAAAAGCTACATGAAAAACTAAATAAAATTGATTCTGCCTTTCTCTTTCACTGTCCCTTTTTCTTAGAAGAAGGAGAAGGAGGAGGAGGAGGAGAAGAAAGAAGGAGGAGGAGGGAGAGAGAGGAGCAGGAGGGGGAGGAAGGTCACTGGGACTTCCTGGCTCCCTCTAGAGTCAGCTGAAGAAGGTCATGGGACTTCCTGACACTCCCCTAGAGTCAGCTGAGGGGCTGTGGGGACCCCCAAGGAGGGTTGGTGTCAGCAGTGATTAAACAGTGATTGTGGGAGATAAAGGAAGGAGGCACCAAGAGGACTTGTTGGTCCAGCATGGATGCTGTGGAAGGGACATCCAACATTGGCAGAAGTTTCCTGCCTCTGGCCCTCATTAATCATGACAGGGATTGCCCTAATCTCCAACTGGGAAGGAAGGCATCTCTCCTTCCTAGGGAAGCTCTGGAGACCCAGAGTATGAGGTGAGATTCCCAAGTTTGCTTCTGAGGGCAGAACACAAGGGGGTGGATATGCCATGAAGAACCAATGCCTTATTGGGGCTAGGGGTGCTATAAAAAGGGCCTCACAGAGTACAGGTTATTTCTCCCACCTTCTAAGCAGTTCATCCTCTTTCCCTCTGCTCTTCATCCCCCCTATGACCTAGGTGTCAATCCAGGTTTTTCTCATGGAGCCTTAAGCAAATCGCTGAAGCTCTTGGGAATTTTTAGATTTGTTTGTTTTTTCTGCAAAACGGGATTACTCCAGCCACCCTGTGGCTGTTGGATCAGAGGAGCTCAGAAGGGCTGAGCTACTCAAGAAGCCTTGGCCTATCCTGGAGCTTCAGGCTCACTGCAGAGTTCAAAGTGTCTGTAGGGGCCCTGCAGCCACTCTGGAACCTGCCTCTGCCCTATCTTGCCTTGTCCATCTCTGCAACCTGTTGCTGGTGGAGGTAGAAGTTGGTGTCCACCTTGGACAGCAGGTGGTCTGCTGATGGGCTCCACAGCTTCTAAGAAACCAAGGGAGCAGGAGACCTACCACCCATCCGACAAGGAGGCTAGGTGATAAAGATTTGTCCTCTTGCCCTGTTGAAGCAAAGAGACACTGAAAGTTTTTTTTTTAACTAAATCTTTGCACAAGAAATTAGGATTTCTGTTGCTAAGTTATCATGACAGATACATCCAATTTCCAAGCAAGACATGGAAGTCACTGCAAAAACTGAGAAAGATGCAGTTTGCTCGTGGCAACAAGATAGCACCAATGTCCAAGCACAAGATGAAGTCCCTCCTCATGCCTTCCCCTCTGCCTGTCCCATGGGTCTTTAGTATAGCTCTGCTGCACCTGCTCCCCAATGACCAAGGCTGTCAGAGGGACCAGTGATGTGGGCAAGACCCAGTATCCATTGGATTATGAGGAATTTGAATGATGGGAATTCTGAGGACAACACAACAGTAAAGAAACTTATCAAGTAAGTAACTCTGGGAAATGCACCAGTCTCCATCATCTGGTACTGCCTCCTACATCTGAGACCAGGGCTTCTGGGACCTGGCAGCCCAAGCACCCACCACTCCAGAACCAGGAAGAGGAGATGAGGAAATACCTCATGCCACAGAGTGACCTGAATGGCCAGCAACTGCCTCATGGACTCCAGCTGGCAAACGACACTGGATACAAAGGCTGCTGACTGCCACATACAGGCACTGGGCCATCTACCTTCCTCAGCACCTTTCTCTAGCAAACTTCTCTGAGGGGGTTGGTACAGCAGCTCTGGCTAGCATGGAGCCCCACAGGGTCTCCTCTGAGGCCATGTCCCCTCCTCCCTATATTTTGCCTCCAGCACATGGGGTTGTGGGGGGAGCCAGGGTGTAGTGCCTGTGTCTACAGGCAGGCCATGGGAACCTAGGCTGAACCTTCCTGGAAAGCCCTATTACAAGATGGCTAAGCATGGCACAGAGGCCTTTGGGAGTATCCTTCAGGAAGGCCTTCTGCAGCACATTGGCAGCTTCTAAGAGCTGATGGGATCAGCATCAAGCATCTTTGGAAAGAAGAGCCCACGGTTAATAATCCTGACAAAAGGCTGGTCGGATACTCTGCTGCAGAGCCAGGGTTCGAGTGGGGGACCACCACACACACAGGGATATGTGAGCTGAAGACACAAAGCAGGTGGCTGGCAATCCATGAGTTAGACATAAAACAGAGACTTACTTTTCCTTGTAGCATGGAAAAGGAAAGCAATTTCAGTAGAGAAAGCCAGGCACGAATCAGAACCAATGGCAAACGTGTGCACAGGGAACACACAGGTGCTGGTTTCCAGTCAGGAGCCACAGAAAAGCTACCATGGGCTCTGGCCAGGATGCCCCCTCTCTGAATATTAGCAGGCACTTCTTAGGGACTCAAAGAAACTTTGCACAGTGTCCCGTGCCACTCTGAAAGCAAAAACAACACTATAGGATGAAATTCCACCAGCACCGAAGACCACCTTAACATGGCTTGTCCCAGTGTGCGAGGGAAGGAGAGGCTGCCTATCTCCTTGTGGCTTCCTAGAGCCTCCTCTTACCTCAAACTGCAGTCAGTCCATGGCTATGTCTGGCCCTTGATTGGTTCACCAACCACCTCAAGTCCTCCGCTGTGTCAGCTGCTCTGATGCTCTGTTCCAGGTCATGATAAATGGTTTTATAGCTAAATCAAGAGAAGGAAGCATGGCTGTGCAAAATACAAAGACCAGACACCATTGTCCTACCAGCCACAGAAGACCCTAAAGACTCTACAGTCAATGCTAGTTGATTGCCTAGACACAGATCAGGCACACTTTCCTCTGGCTGGAGGAAGATCATCTGGCTACCACATGCACAGGCACCCACTACAGCTCAGCTTCTGAAAAATGAACATTGACTCAAATCATTTGGAGGTCAGCAAGTTTTGCTCAATGTCAAGTAATGCCTGAGGGCTGTGTGGGTTCCACATGACTCAGGCCGAGTCAAGAGGCAATTAGATAGTGTCAGAAAGCAACTTCCCCCCCAGCCACACACACACACATACATCACCCCAGAAAAGCTGGATTTTTATGTCCAGATATCCAAACACATTGTTCAAAGATCACCAGAGCAGCAGAACACTACAGCAGAAGACGCCGACCGCCACCTTGGGAGGGACCTTCCCTAGGCAGCTTCACCCAGCAACCTCCCCCGAGAAAAGAGCATGGCCCATGGCTGGACCTGATATTTTCATTTCTGATCTATATGGCTGGCAAGTCACTTCGCTTCTTTGGGCCTCAGTTTCCTCATCTGTTGAGCAGGCATAATATCCTCTTTTAAGGATTAAATTGTCCTCCAAAAAGTTGTGCTAGAGTCCTAACCCCATGACCTCCAAATGTGACCTTATTTGAAAACAGGTTCTTTATAGATGTCATCAAATACATTAGGGCAGTCCTTCATATAATAAGACTGGTGCTCCTATAAACAGAAGAAATTTGAACTTGACCCACATAGAGGGAAGATGACATGACACAAATGGAGAGATGGCCAGGGGACTGGAGTAATGTGGCCACAAGCCAAGGATGCTGAGGATTAGAGCAGACTCCAGGAGCTGGAAGAGGATGGATATCAGCTCTGGAGCCTTCAGAGGGAGAGTGGCCCAGCCCACACCTTGATTTCAGACTTCCGGCCTCCAGAACTGTGAGATGATAAGCTTCTGTTGTTTTGGTACTCTGAGGCCCTAGGAAGAGACTGACTATACCACCTTCCCCCAGGGGAAGAAAAACTGTGCCCATCTGGCCTCCGCCCAGTACCAAACATGCACAGCAGAAGCTACTCCTCATACAAGCAAACTGGACACAGCCTTGGCCCTGACCCTTGCCAGATGTGCAGGTGTTGGAGACATGATTTGAGATTAGGGTCATCAGACTGGCAGCCTGGTGAAACACAATGTGGGACACCAGAAGGCAGCATGCCTGAAAGCAGTCATGTCTCCAAGCCACCAGATGCCTGCAAGTCATCCAGCAGCCTCCACCAGGTACAGATCTTCCCTTAGGCATGTATATTTCTTGACCTTTTAGGTTCCCCAAAATAAGCTTTATAGATTATATGTCTATTCTCGAAATACTCTTTAGGATTTCAGCCAAACTCCTTCATGCTCTAGATTGATCAGACAGAAATTCCTTGTCTTGAAATTTCCTTAAAAGTTTTTTTTTTTGTTGTTGTTGTTGTTAAGTCTTTGTTAAACCCAATAAATACCACGGTGAAAGGCTGTGGGGCAGAGTTGCCTTATGAGCACTCTGCTCAGTTGCCTCTGTATCCAAATTTTCTTTCTGAGTCTTTCTTTCATACAGAAATCCGATTGTCATAGCTGTTCATAGCATGCAGCAGTGGGCTGGTCATTTAACCTTACCAAGCCTCAGTTTCCTCATCAGTAAGATCAGGACAATGCCACCTACTTTACAAGACTGTCATAAAGATTAATTAAGTGGTGGCAGAGTAGCTGTGCAATAATTGTTGCTTTTCATTTTTTATAGAGAAGACGAAGGGATGGTAATTTCCTCGTTAGAAGCCTTGACCTGCAATTCATTTCTCAATCGTTCTGCCAGATGGATAACAGTAATAGACTGTGGTCTGCTCAGTTTGGACTGCTGCCCTAATGCAGGTATCATGGGACCAAAGACTAGGTGAGAGCACAGAAGAGCACAGCTCCTGTATCACTTGGAACCCCTGAGAGGTCAAGGGCCAATCTGGCAGCAAGGATAAGGACCGCATAAAGGGCATCAACATAATCCTGTCCTGGAGCAGGGCACATCTGTCTTGGGAAATGCTGGATACAGCCTGAGTGGATTTCAAGTGTATCAGCTGCGGCTGGTCCCAGCTGTGGACCAAGAACATTCAGTCCTCCCTTCCTGCTGGCCACACATGCAGCAGAGGTGCTCAGTGCCCCACCCCCTGCACCAGAAGACCTCTGGCTGATACTACCACCCAGCATGGTGCCCGTGTTTTACTCAACAGCAACTTCCTTCTGACAACCTGAACATGTTTTCTTGCTCAGTTGCATTTGACAAGTCCATGTGCTTCTGAACCTTTAGCAGAACCTCTCTGAAGAAGCTTGGTACTCTGATCAATTTGCTGGCACTGCTTGAACTCCTGTTCTGAGTTCTCCACATACTGGGAAGTACCCTGGTCAAGCTCCTTCAGGGTCTTCACACACTTCTTTTTGGTCTAAACAAAGAGTCCAGGTGCACCCCACCTACCCTGAAGCTTCTCAGTCCCCCTCCCCCATTCCAAACCCAAAGAGCCAGAGCTCCTGAGTTTGATAGACTTCAAATGCAAATCTGGGTCTTTCTCCTTCTGCATGAGTAAGTGTCCGCCACCTGGGGTTTCTGCATGGCTCATCATACTCCTGGCATCTGTGCTGGATCTTTCTGTATATGTAGGTGAAGGAGCTTAGTGCGCATGGTGCCAAATAGGTCACATGCCTGTGGGAAGGGCTGTTCTGGGTTATCTTGTAGCTTTGTCCTGGTCCCCAATTGCAGTGGCTTGTTGAGTCACCTCAGCAGCAAGCCATGGCTCTGAATGCCACCTGGGGCTGGAGTTGAATCCTGTAGCTCTCTCTCTGGATGATTCTGAGAAGGAAGGCAGTGCAGCTCCTGAGGAAAGCTGAATGGAGGGGAAGGCAGTCAGTCACCAGGGCCAGGCTGCAGCAGGTGGAGTGCACTTGCTGAGGGCCAGGGTGGCTGGATGACCACCTCTGGGTAGCCAAGACCGGATTAGACTCAGTACCACTTGCAAACTTGAGAGAAAACCCCAGCAAGTAAAAGAACAAATTTAAATCAATCCTTACTTGTGCAAAGGGACTTTTCTCTGCTAGTAGACAGTTCTCAGGTTAAGGGAAATGTCCTTTGGGGCTCAGTGCTCAAGTTGTGAGCTCTACCCCTAATGCATAATCCTGCTCCTGTTTAAAAGTCTGTTAATGTTTTAGTAAGGGCTGAATTTAAAGCATTCACATTAAAGTGCTCACTAGCTTGGCCCTGGGTAAATGTCAGCCACCTGGGGCTTGGGCCTGAGGGGTGGCTTTTTACCTACCAGCTCTGGCCTTCCATGGCTATAACTGCAGCAGGAGGGCCTGGGAGTGTAGGAGAGGGAGCTCTGCCAGTGAAGTGGCCAGCAAGAGAGACCAGGCCAGGGAACAGTGCAGGAGGGAGCTACCTCTTTCAGCTTCTTGACCCAGAGCTCCTTGAAGGATCCCATCATCTGCTTATGAAGCACTTCTTTCCGCCAGGTCTTGATCTTCACTAAGTGCTCAATCATCAGCAAGCCCTTTACTTCCTGGTGCAACAGGCTCACCCTCCCCACTTCAGGCCTGGTGGCCACCCAGACCTGCTCCACAGTGCTGTACTTGTGGCCCTGGCTTTGGAGAAGAACTGGGTTACTAGGAGAAAGTTCTGAGTTAAGCCAGGAAGCCTAAGTGTGTCCTATAGATGACAAGGGTTAGAACAGGAGACTCAAGCTGTTTGTAAAGAGCAGTCCAGTATACCCATGGAAAGGGGAGAAACTCATGAAGCCTATGCATGAGCACCCTGCTGACCCCCATAAAAACCTCAGCCTCCAGAACTGTGAGATGCTCTTCTAGTCCGGAAAAGGTAAACCATTTGCTCAGAGTCCCTGGCCAGTGATGCCTGTGCCACAGCCTCCCTACTCTTCTCCAGCACGGGAACCACACGGTGAGCAGCTGTGTGTACTGAGGACGCCTGCCTCAGCAGGCAGCTCCTGAGGTCACTGCACAGGGAGCACGTCAAATGGGTCTACCTGATCCACTTGTCATTCCCAGTCTAGCAAACAGAGCCACACTGTGAGGGAAGGGCTCAGGGTGGCTGTCTACCTGCCAGTCCCTTCTGGTAAGACAGTAAGGGACTAGAAAAGTGGATAAATGACAGGGTCAAGGGTCTGTAGACATGATCCCCACCAGGGATTATGTACGACCTCCCCAATTCTTTCCTCTGAAGTCACTAGGACCAGGTAAGCATCAGTCTACCCCAGCCCTCTGATTTTTTCCCACGCTGCAGGCAATGCATCAATCCTCTATCCCTACTCCCCACCCTCCTTACCTCCCTCACTGTAGAGGACAAAAAGGCAGAAGCTCAGTTCACCTGACTTGTCCTCTTCTCAGTTGGATGGGAAATTCTTGAGCCATGCAGATTCAAATGGCAGTAGGGTGACAGCTGATGTCCTTGACAACTGATGGAGTCTTTGAACTCTTAACCATGCAAGCCCACTGAGCCTCTTTTTCTTGGAATATACTTGTCTTTTCTTTTCTCCTCTCTGATTCTGGCCCACCTGGCTCTCCAATCCTAAAGAAAACATACTACTTGAGAGGGTTAAAAGGAAACTGAAATTTGGCTGCAGTTTCTAGGGAGTTGAAAGTAGCTCCCATGGCTCAGGTGCTGGAAAGCCAATTTGGGCTACTGGAGAGTTGAAACTCCCATAGCCCAGTAGCAGTGGCTCCAGCTTCTGGGGAATTGAAAGAAAAGTCTATAGTTGGGGTCCCTAGCACCTGTCCAGAGATGCATGGTAGTGGTTCTGACTTCTGCGGAGTTGTGGGAAACTCCCACAGCTCACAGGCAACACTTTCCAGTAGCTGTGTTTCTGGGAAATTGAGAGAATTCCCATAGCTGAGCCGCTGGATCAGGAACACGGGGCAGGAGCCCATAGGCTGTAACCTGTCATTTCAGTCTATTCCTTGCTCTTGAGCCAGGCCATCCATGCTCTTTACTGCTATAGGCTCATCCATTTTCATTTTATAACCTTTCTTTCTGGCTCTGAATATTTAGGTTGATATTTTATGTGTTTTCCATATTTAATTTAGCATTTCTTTCTTTTTTTTAAGAGAAAGAAGGACAGTGAGAGAGAGAAAGGGAGAGAGAGAGAATCACTTTTAGTTTTTCATGTGGCTTTTGTTGTTCTGACACTTCATTGTATATATGGTGCAGGGGTTTGAACCTACATCCTTGTGCATGCCAGGCAAGCACCATAACCACTGAGCCACCACTTTAGCCCCTAATTTAGCACTTCTTGTGAACAGTTTTTGAATAACTCTATGCTACAATTCCATGGATAATTGTAAAGGCTATGAGCAGCCCTCTGCCTCTCTGTTTTTTTGTTTTGTTTGTTTGTTTTGGTTTTTGTTTGTTTGTTTTTGCTCTCTGCTGCTTTAATAAGATAATTTGTTGTTAAGGGTTATTTGATAGGTCTGTTAGATCCAATCCTAGCTAGAAAGTAATATTTATAAATTAACTCTTACATTCATTTGAAACAAAAAAAAAAGTTTTTTAAAAGGTGCCTCTAAAATCTGTAAATCCAGTGTTTTAATATCCAGAGGGGGAACTTGATTTTTTTCAAGCCAGAGACCCTGAATAGATCCCTCTGGGGCTCATTTTCTGACACACAGGCTGCTGTTGCCTTAGTGTGACATATCCATAATCAGAGCCCAGAGGATAAATGTTACCACTCTTCACCTGGACACTTGTTCCAGAGATTTACGCCCCTCTCCAGGACCACTTATTATGGGACACCAAATTCACAGAGGTCTTAGATATGGGAAACATTGACAGCATGCCAAAAGAGTACCCTCTAGGGAGTCTATTGCCTAACTGGAAAAAATTCAAACTAGATGATCTAAAGAGTTTAGTTTCTTCTGCAACACTGCTTGGCCTCTATATGCTTTTGCTGGTCAAGAGAGATGGCCTCCTGATTTCAACACCATTTACAACTAGATCTCTACTGCAAACGGCAAAGAAATGGACAGAATCCCTTGTGTGCAGGCCTTTGTGACAGGGTACAGAAAGATCACAAAAACATGCAGGTCAGACTCCTATGGCCACACTGGCACTGGGAATGCCCTGATCATCCTCATTGGAGAAGACCAGGGCCCCTCTTGATCTCACCGGGAAATAATTACTGCAAGAAGTGATGGGGCCCAAATGCCCATGGGGGCCCAGGCACCCATATTGCTATCACATCCAGAGAAGCCTTGAGCCACACTTGGCACGGCAGGTGATTGACACGCCTACTTTAGAAGCATTTCTTATAAATAATTTAAAAATAGTTCTCAACTTTCAATTACAGGGAACACCTACAGGCTTTTGGTGATTTTCTCTCTTCTGATTATCTGCTTGTACTAAACATGAAGTTGTTTTCAGAACTGCTAGCACACATTTTTT
>PVKS010026932.1:0-28056 GCA_004027875.1 Aplodontia rufa | reverse complement strand
TCCTCTCCCCGAGATACAGGATACTTTAGCAGGGTGATGCATTGGAGGAGGGAAGGAACCGTCTGCTGTCTTGGACTCTCCTTTGAGTTTCAACGAGGCCAGCATTTCAATATTTAGACCAGGGCGTGGCAAACCACAGCCTATGGGTGAAATCCAGCCTTCTACCTGCTTTTACATTTTAAAATGTTTGGGGAAAACACCGAAAGAAAAATAAGATTTCCTGATGCAGGAAAATCAAATACAATAAACTCTCCTAATTTGTCTACCATCAGTTGCAAGGTAGCTGGTTTAATTCCTAGATCCTTGATCCATTTTAATTTGATTTTAATGCAAGGTGAAAGATAAGGGTCTAATTTCAACTTTCTGCAAGTGGCTGTCCAGTTTGTCCAACACCTTTTGTTGAAGAGGCTGTCTCCACTCCACGTAATATTTTTCCCCCTTTGTCAAAAATCAGATGTTTAAAGATTTGAGGGTTTGTTTCAGAGTCTTCTATTCTATTCCATTGGTCTTCTTTCCTATCTTGATATCAGTACCATGCTTCTTTGTTACTACAGCGCTATAGTATAGTTTTAGATCTGGTATGGTGAAACCACCTGTTTCATCTTTCTTGCTTAGCATTGTTTTGGCAAGAGACACTTCTCATTCACATCAGAGCTTGATTGCAACATAGGAAAAGGTTATGGTGCTCTAAGAAACGCAGATGACCAAGGAACCTCTGATATCCTCCCACCTTTGTTTTTGTTTTTGTGTTTGTTTAAAGAAAGAGAGAGTGAGAGTTAATTGTTATTCCTCTGGTTTTTGTTTTTCCTTTACATACCTGTGTATGTAGTGCTGGGGATCAAACCCAGGACCTTGTGTATGCCAGGTAAGCACTCTATATCTGAATTACCTCTCCAGCCCCTCTTGTATCCCTTTTTACTTGTATGATATCAGAGCAAGATGTGACAAGGAGAAATTCAAGATTTTCTGGAAATCAGGTATTAGTAGGGGCAGAAATGGGAGAATGAGTATGAGGGAAAATACTTAGGGGAAATTTCAGTCTTGAAAATTAACTGTCATGGAATGGGGAGCCTCCAGCTAGAGGACATCTGAGGACTCAACACATGGGTTGCAGCTGTGTCATGAACCCGAGAAGGAGAGAGACTATGATTAGAGGTGAGTAGAAGTCCTTACGGCAACACTGGCTGCTAAAACAATCCTAAATGAACATAATAAAAGTTTCTTTATCACTTGGTGAGAGTCTGAACTGGGTGGTCCTGATCTGTAGCAAGTGGCTCTCCTCCGAGGACCTATTGAAGAGCCTAGAATGCATCGTTCCTGTGGCCCTATCTTCTTTCTCCCATGTACTCATGATCATTCTGGTTAGTCTAGTCTGCAGGATCTGTGTGGGTGGTTCTCATGGGTCAAGCCTAGAAGTGGCCAAGAGCATTTCTGCTCTCATTCTGTGGCTAGAACCCAGTCACATGGCAACACCAACAGCCCAGAAGGCTGGGAAACATAGTCCTTTCTATAGGGCCCAGAGGAGGAAGAAATGGGTTTGATAAATACCAGTCAATGAAGAAGGAGGGAAAGTGTTCCAATAGAGGTGGCAGCTTAAAAAAGGCAGGGAGGGAAGAATGAGTCACCAGGGAACTATAAGCTACTTGGTGTCATCAGAAGCTGGAATGAAAGCAGAGGTTATAGATGGAAGGTCTAACTGGTATGGAACTAGCAATGGTTGGGGCATTGAATTTAAAGTCTGAAATGAATATAGATATGAGCTGCATAACATTTTGGTCAACAGCAGACAACATATAGGAGGGTGACCCTATAGAATTATATGGAGCTGAAAAATCCCAATCATCTAGTGGTGTCACAAGGTCATAGAGCAACACATTGCTCACATGTTCATGGTGATGCTGGTGGAAACAAACCCCACGGCATGGCCGGTTGTATGAATGTACAGCACCACACATACTTAATAATGATCATAGGCACCAGTCTTACTGGGTTCTGTATTGACTATGCTATATGTTTATCATTATTTTAGAGTGCACATTTTCTACTTATTAAAAAGTCATTTCCTTAAAATAGTCCACCATGCTATTCCTGCAGCAGCCAGAGCAGCAAGAGGCCACTCAGGTGACTGACCTGGACCATCTAGGTTTATATACAAGCTGTGACATTGGCACAACAGTGAAAACACGTGACAATTCATTTCTCAGAGTGCACCTCCATCATGAAAGGACATGCGACTGTATTTGTGGCAATTTCAGGGGAGGGGTAGGAACAACTCTTTCCTCTTCTCTTCCCTTCCTTCAGAGGAATAGGATGAGGGACAAAGTGGGTGCAGGGGAGAGGTAATGGAGGAGGAGATCAAGCTGCCATTGATCTACTGGGGTCTGTGTCACCATGTGCTTCCTGACACCTTACCACTGCAGTCAATCAAAAAACTCAGAGCTGATGCTCCAGATATAAAGAATTAGCATTTTGTGGGTGTTCTTTTTTCCTAATTTCCCCAGGAGCTTCATGGGCACTGGCAGATGTGGCACATGGACTGGACAAAGGAAATGGAGGCACAATTCCCATTTTAACGTGATCACCAGCAGGCATGCTACTAACCTGCTGTTCTCCCAGGTAAACTCTCCTCCTGCTAATGGCATTCTCCAGCTCTTACTGCTCTAGTTTATTTCCTCTTTCAAATGTTGAAAGAAAGAGCCCAAAGCCTTCTAGGAAAACAGTGACATCCTCCTGAGAATGCAATCCATGGCCAATGTGAGGTGTATCAAAGGGTAAAGGAATCAGCCATCTGCATTAACTAAGTCTAGGCAAGGAAATTGTTTCTGTCTGCCTGGGCTTGACAAATCAATTGATCTGTTGCACTCCTCTCTGGGCTTCCTGAGAGCAAGCACTCAGCTTTTCTGCACAAATATATCCCAATATTGAACTTGAGTAATAGATCGAAGGTTATCAGGTTATCAGCAATGAGAAGAGAACAGAACCTCTCTCTAACATCACTTCTTAGCGCTAAATTGCTCTTATCCAAGCAGTTTCAAGGGAGAAACCTGCCTCTTCACACTTTGTTTAGTCATTGTCCTTTGCAGGCTGCACAAAGTACATTGCTAAAGAACACTAGCTAATGTCACCTCCTTTCTTTCAGACTGCTCTTCTCTTCCTGAGTCCCCCTTAATAATGTACATGCAGCTTCTCAGCTTTCATTCTTTCCCTCATCAGCCTTCATTCCTGGCCCCAAATGTTCCAAGACCCCATAAACTGAGGCCATGCCATCTACTTTGCAGAGCCCAGGGAAAAAGAAAAAGGTAGGGCATTTTGTTCAAAAATAGAGGGAAAAAGTAGCATTAAGGTACTAATATGAAGACCTGTATCTTTCCTACACAATCTCTCTCTTGTTTGGTCACGATGTTTGAAAATCTGTTTGTGCAATATTATCCTGAGTAAAGAAAAATCACTTTTTAATTATTACCTTGAATTTTCCCATTTATGTTCATGTTGCACATTATAATATTAAAAGCAATTACAAGGCTAAAATGCAAAAATAAAACCATTTAACTCTTATGTGGAATCACTCAAATCACACAGTTTATACATGCACATCATAGTTTATACATGCACATATATTTTTGTTTCCCCCAGACACTGGAAACACTACACAAAATTAGAAACTAAAAGGAAGCCCTCTCTGTTTTTATCTCACTTCTTGAAATGCACACATTCTACCAACATTTCCTACCTTCAGCATAAAGATAGGGAAGAAGAACTGAAAGGATGAGAACTGTGCCCCTTTTTTCTCCTTCTAGGTCATTACTTTTTAGTATGTGGTCAATTACCACAGGACACTAACAACAGTAGGAAAAGATCTGATAGGATTCCTTGGTCATTCATGTTTCTTAGAATGCTGTTGCCTCCTTTCTGCTTTCAAAGCAAGCTCTGGTTGAACAGAAGGTGGGGCTTCTAAGGGCTGTCTGCATCTCACTCACTCAACACCTGTACCTTGAACTCCTGTGCTTGAGGATCCACCAGTCACCTATGCTTATGGTGCATCTCAAAGGCTAACTGCACAAATACAGTAGCAATGATCAGTGGAAATGCACACTGCATGTGTCTCCTCTATTTGTTGCACATGTTCCAATGTCCCATTGGGCTTACAAAACTCAGGGTCAAAAAATATGTTAAGAATTTCAGGATGGCCATAGCAGAGCATGAAACAAAGCCTAGAGTCCTTCTAACGTTGGCTGTTGGCCTCCCACCCTGGAAGTCAGCCCTGATGGGTGAGCAAACCATGCAGAAATAAATTGTTTGTGGAAAGTCATTCCTCCCTGCCCGATATTCCCTGTCAGAATTTTGACAACAGTTAAGGCATGCATGCATCTTACATTACCTGGTGAACTTCAAAAATTATTAGACCGTGTGGAGACAATAAAATACAGGGAATGAAAACCATGCAGTTATGATATTGTTAACTTAGTTGTCACTATTTTCAATATTCCTAAAAGACCATCTGCAGGGTTTCAATATTAGCTCCACCAAAGAGCTGGTGAAAAGACTGTCTTGTATTACCTGGAGAATGATCTGGTCTGTTCCAAACAGCATTTTGCTCTCTAAGGCTCTACTCCATTCTGCAGTAATTACTGGCAGGTTAAACAGAAGGGTTTTTAGATTATGTTTTCCCTCCTCTTTTCCTTTTACACTGGTTCATCTTCCAGTAGCCATCAATCAAACCATGCTTTACCTATAGGAACACAAAAAAGGAATTAATTCTTGGAGAGAAGTTAGATTTTGAGGGAAAAGCTTTTCATTTTGGGGATGCTAGAGAATCACATGTAAGCTATTGTTGGTAGCTGACATGACTGATGAAGCAAAAGCAGAAAGAAATAAACTATTGTTGTAGAAGATGAGTAGTCCAATAAATTGAAGGAAATGTTGAACAACCAGATTTCAGAAAGTGCAGGAACAGAGTCACTACTGTGGATTTAATAGGAGGCAGTCGGGGATGATCAAGTTCGGGTGGTGCCACAACTACATCACCCTGCACTCTAGGATAATTCTGGGGGCAGGAGGGAGAGTGAGGGCAAGTGAGCAATGCTGTAGCTGGATGGATCAGTGAGTTTGGCTTCAGGATGTCTTCATTTGGAATGACATTGGTTTTGTCATGCCATGAGTAATGAGGGAAATTTAATCTCTCCTAGGGCCACCATGACACGATGTTACACACTGGTCATGGCTGACTTAAACAACATTTGTTTTCTCATAGCTCTGGAGGTTGAAAGCCCATGTAGTAGGACTGGCAGGTCTGGCTTCTCCTAAGGCCTCTCCTTGGCTTGCAGCTGGTCACCTGCTCATAGTCCTCACATAGATTTTCTTCCCCGCACATGTCTCTGGTGTCTCACTGAGGGGTACATCTCTTTCTGGGCTCCAATATCTATTCCTTCAACATTGGATTCCAAGAAGTGCTCCCCACTATTGCTGATCCCATGGTGCTTCTCTGTTTCTATTGGTTTCCATTAAGTCTGCCCACACTTTTGCAAAATGACTCTTTATTACATTCTCCAATTGCCTCATCTGAATGTGCAATGGGTTTCCTGCTGGACTCTTGATTTATATAGTAATTATTCCTGGTAGAAGAAGTCCCAGGATACAGCCTCCTTCTAAGATTGGATTGCCCAGCTAACCTTTGAGGACCACACAGCTAAACTCTTTTGGAGGAGGAAGAGATGTTATCCGTGGCATGCAAAAGTGTATCCTCTTACTCAATTCTTGTGCTGCATTTTTTCTCACTCTCCCCAAATATAGTGAAAACTGACAAGCTCAATGAGCAGAATACTCACATTAGTTCCTTCTCCTGTGTAATAAAGATTATATTGATAGGAAGAACCAAGTGGGAGCTCCAAAATAATAAACTCAAAGCCATGTGATATCTTTAGGGAGTTGCAAAGATTAATGCCATGATCAGAGACTCTGGAGATGTGGACATGATTACTCCTACCATATCTTCATTTCACTGGTCTGTTTGGCTGGTTCAAGAGCCAGATGGGTCTTAGAGAATAACTGCAGATTGTCCCAGACTTAATCAGGTGGCTATGGCAAAATAGCTGAGGTTTTGGATGTGATATCTTCATTGGAGCAAATTAATAACCACTTTTGTCACCTGGTTTTCAGCTACTGATTTGCAAAAATTCTCAATAAGCAGGTGGGAAAAGTGGCTGTCAATCAGCCTCCTTCCTTCCTCAACCCCAGTGGGGTTTGTTCAATGAACTCATGTCCTGAGTGGTGAAGTAGATATAAATAGAGGCTTAATGTGGTCTTCTCATCCTCATCGCTGACTTGACTAGAGTCTCCACTAAGTCCCTAATAAAAACCATTCCATGAAATGTGCAGTTAGTTTTCCTCACAGGAGAAGATGCATATCCTAAGTATGCATTTGTCTTTCTCTTTCCAAATTCCTTTGCAAGGATTCCTACTTGTCAATGTACAGATGTCCCGTCTTTTGACATGTATCTTGCAAAATGTTATAAAAAACTGTCTAAGCCTCTTAGCTGGTGGCAATGGACTTTTGACTTTTGTCTTCACTGTACTGTGCTGTCACTTAGAAACAGATGGATTTATAGATCATCAGAAAGGCTTGATGAAGATAATTATAAACTTGTGTCTTAAAACAGCAATCAATATCTGGTGCCATCTTCCTTATAGTCAGAGTGCATGGGGAAATAGTCAGGAACTGGGGGAAATAAAAGTGACTATATGAATGATGTCAAGCCAAGATCTCAAGATTTGTGCCCGGAAAACAGAATCAGCGTTTAATTAAATTATGAGTTGAGCATACCTTTGGTCCATTTTTGGATCCTCCTGCTCCTGAACCAGCAAACAAGAAGGTGGTGGTTACTCTACTGGTCAGGGTAATTGGCATAGTGAACTGGTCAAATCAATTTCTAAAAATAATAAGTTTATAAGCAACTAACATAAATGTTCAATTAAACAGAAGTCACTAATGTACACTAATGTTCCACAAAAAGAGTTGGTTAACTGCAAAATTTAAAGGATTTCTCTTTCTTAAGAGAAGCAAAGAGAAAAAGTCTTATCCTTTCTCTTCTAAGGACAGCATCTGCCAAGATATTCTCCCATCCTGGCACATTTTCTTTGGAATCTGCTAAACTTTACTTTACTCCCTGTAATTTGTTTTTCATATTCTACATAATCTTTATTCATAGCCACATCAGGGTTTTATGATTGGCCCATAAAGTAAGCTTGATGCCAAAAGCACACAAGCTTTAGCCAAGACTAAAATAATTGCCAGCAATTTTTGTTTGGGGAAGAAGGCAATTTTTTTTTCTATTTGCAACAATTTTTTACTCCTCTGTATTGCAGGCTATTTTAAGCACCATGATTCTGGAATAACACTGTGCTGACTTGACATTAACAAAAATGACCCTGGGACTCGCAGGCCCTCCAGGCATGGTGTGATTGCAGTTCACTAGTGTCAAGGTCATAGGGTCAGGAGTGGGGAAGCAATGACTGCAAAGCAACAATATGGTTTAGTGGTTGGGTTGTTGTCCAACTCTGGAGGCAGAGAGGCTTGGCAAGAGTAAGATCTGGCTGTCCTTTGACTGAGGGTAAAGAATGGTGTCCAGGAAATTTGCAAAGCTGCATTGGAAGAGCAAAGGAAACCTGGGGTTGTACCTGGTAGAACAGAGAGCTGCAGCTGCAGTGGCTTCAACCCGAGGGCTGCTGTCAGCTTTTAAGCTGGGGCTATCTGCTCAGTGTTGCCATAGTTGGCCAGATGCTCTGGGTTTAAATAGCCTTTACCAACTATGCCCTCCCTTTCCACATCTTCTAATAAAGGCAGTCTTGCCAGCTGGTTAGCGCTTGGGTAAAGAGTATAAATCTTAACTCTGGCATCTGTTAGCTGTGGGACCTAGGGTCATTTTATAATTTTTCCCAAATTCTCAGTTTTCTCATAAGGAAAATGTGACCTCTACTTCATATGGGTGTTGCAAGGATTAAATGAGATTATGTTTGTAAAGCACCTTAAATAGTATCTACGCATATCAAGACTCAGTGAATGGTGATAATGTTGATATTGTTATTGATGACAATGATGATGATGGCAATTTCTCCAAGGTTCAGGGGAACAGAAGATTCAGTCTTGGGCTTGTTCTCCTCCATCACACATTTTTCACTAACTGAGCTGGTCAAGAACTATTCTAGCAGACTCCAATATGGTAAAAATGGGAAGCATATATCTGAGTCACTGGCATTGAGTATAGTGAAAATCAGGAGAATTGAAAAGTACCTGTGTGAGAGGAAGAAGATGTATAATACATGGCAAGAACACTCTCAGGAAAATGGCAAAAGATAGAGGAACTAGAAAAAGAGAAAAATAGGCTGGGAGGGGATTCTGAAAGCTATTTCCAAATTCAAGGGAGAAGTGATTTAAAGAGAGGATGTTCGTAGAGGGGTCATATGAAGTGAAGACTGAGAATGTTGCCGGACTTGGAAGGTTGGAAGTCTCAATCTCATCAAATGAGCAGTTTCCGTAAGTGGCATGTAACAGCACTCAGTTAGAGAAGCAAATCCAGTAGGATATCTATGCAGATTATATACATTAATTATAAATATGAATATGGTTTAATAATATAAAGTGATTTACTGTAGGTAACTGGCTTGCATGATTTTGGAGACTAGCTTAGCAAGCCTAGAGTCTGTAGGAAGAGACCACAAGAAGGCTGGAATCCCACAGGCACAAGCTGGAACTTGTCCACAGTCAGGCAGTGGAGATGGAATGTCCAAAGGGAATGGAGAGCCACTGCAGGGTCGACAGCTATTTGCCATCTGTAGCTCAGAAGGCTTATGCTCTCTATAAAGGCTTCCAAATGATTAAGGTGGGTATACTCAGGTTTAATGAGCTTCACATCAACTGATGAGATGTGTTAGAGCTACAAAATCCCTTCACAGCAACATCTAGATTATTGTTTGATTGAGTAACAGAGAGAACAGTCCCCACCACGCCCTTAAGAATGAGCCCTGCAGCCCACCCTAAGGGGAAACTATTCTGGGGACTAGGTTAGCTTAGCCCAGTTGACACATCACAGAGACATCACACAGGGGCCCAGAGGTGGAGGCATGAAGAAAGTATTTGTAAAAACTTTGGGAATAAAGTTAAAGTAAGAGATGTTTCCAACTAAAAAGAGATATGGTTAGAAGAATGGTTCCAATGGAAAATAAAAGAATAAAAATATAGTTGGAGAGGGTAGGTAGTTATCAAGACTTTAGAATTCCCAAGGGAAGTACTTGGCGCTGGAAGAAGTCATCCACTATGGGCCCTGAGCCTCCTTACACATTCATATTTGATATATTCAAAATTTGCAAGTACCTGACCACTTCTCACCTGGGCCAGTTCTCAGAGTTGTTTTGCATTAGGCAATCTTGAAGGCAGTCTCTTATTTAGGTAAAAAATGGGAATGCTTTTGATTGGTATAAATTTAGTAAATTCCCCAGTTTTGATGTTTTTCTCCTGCAATGTAACCCATGGACGAGCAGGCACCAACCATTGGTTCTCTGTGTCACCTGCATGGGACTTCAAGGTATGAGAGTGAAGCTATAGCTACTCTTGCCATGAAATCCTTTGTCTCTGCCTTGGGAGTCTTATGTCTTCTACTAGCACCCATAAAATAGCAGGCGAGCTTATTAGCTTCTTAAGCAGGGTAAAATTGCAGAGCCTTTACAATTCTTGTCCCTGGTAAAGAGAAACAATATTTTAATCAACCACTGAAAGCACTAGAAAATAAGTTCTGATTTTCTTCAGAATATTGATTGATTGACTTATATAATCTGGAAAGAAAACTAAACATATCTTCATGTAATGCTCAAATTGGAGTTTCAAATACATTATATAGGCAGTGGGGTAGTGCAGTGATCCAGTTTCAGGATCATAAGACCTGATCTTGGGGTCTTGTAAGCTCTGGGTTGTATTTTCTTCAAATATGAATTAGGGACAGTAGCACTTGGCTTCTGTAATGTTGTTTCAAGGATGAAGTGAGATATATATATCACATTGATACACAGGACCTGAGATACAGCATGCACCTTGCAAACTCTAGACCCCCACCCCTCTCTTTCTTACCATGCCACCTCATACACAGCCTTAGAATTATTTTCTAGGCATTACATATGTTTTTATTATATTTTTACTCCAACCAATAACATTCAGTAGGAAGTCTGTCTTTCAGATACCTTAAAGGAGATCCAATCATTAACTGATTTCTGTATTCCTTTCTCAAGATTTCAGCTACTTCAATTCTACTCCTTTCCTTTCTAGTCTGCTTCAATCCAAACTTTCTTATCTGTGCTGCTTTCTGTGTAAGTGCCACTTGTAAGCATTTAATATTTTTTAAAGAATGCTCACCTTTATTATCCTAAGTAAACGTCCCCAAATGCATTGTTGTGATGGCAGCAATGCCATAGTCCCTCACTCTGAAGACCATGAAACCCAAATGCTGCAGCTATGGTTTGGATCTTATATGTCTCCCAAATATCCGTTTACTAAAGGTGTAGTACTATTAGGAGATGGTGGAAGCTTTAGAAGGTGGAGCCTTTTGGAAGCAAGTGAGGTCATTGGAGGCATGCGCTTGTCAGGGACTGATTTGGGGATCCTGGCCCTATCACATCTTTCTCTTTTCCTCGCTGTCCACACGTGTGAGCAGCCTCCTCTGCCACGCATCCTCACCATGATGTACTGTGCTACCACAGACCCAACGCAATGCAACCCAGGGTCCAGGGACTGAAGCCTCTGAAATCCTGAGTGAAAATAAAGCTTTCCTCCTCGTAATGAGGCAGAAAAAGTTAGGCAGTTCAATGTAGGCAGAGCGATGTGGGTTTGATAAGGAGATCATCTTTCCTGAGAAGGCAAAGACATCCCCCAATGCTAATGAGGGTCTGACAAAACAGGCCCAGATGCAGACACTCCCTGCTGCTAAGTAAGGAACCACATTCTTTCTATTGGCACCTAAGGCATGGATCAAAGACTGGACCAGAATCCCCTGTGCCTGTATCCTAGGTACAGGAGCAGGGAAGCAGTGGCCAATCGAGGAGAGGATGTCATATAAAAAGGGCAAACCTCACTGCCTCATCGGCTCTGTCCCCTTCCCCCACTCTGGGGGAAGTCTGCTCTTTTCCCTGTGCTTTACTTTCCATAATAAAATTTGTCTACTATGCTTGCCTCGGTGTCCCTCGGTTTCATTCTTCGACTCCGAGAGGACACGAACCCAACATCCACATCACCGGCATCAATAAGCTGATTTTTATGGGTATTTTTTAACCTGATAGAAAGCAACTAACAGTTATGGTATTGCCCAAGGGCAGATCATTGGTAGATGGCAGAGCTGGACACTGATCCCAGGGCTCTGATTCTGAGCCTCTCTCTCTTCCCTCTCCTCCTCACTTGTCTCTTCTGCCCCTGTTGTCCCCACCCCGGTCTTATTTTTCCAAGATCTCTTGCTGACATTGTTTTTGCAATGACCATGTGCTTTAGCTAAGGTTCTTTCCATTTTCAGGGTCAGGAATCCCACTCAGAAGAGATTGATTGGCTCATGTACATAGAAGGAGGAGGTGGTAAATGGTGCAGGGCACAGCTGGGGCTGAGGACTCAGGACTGTCAGGGTTTTTTCCCTCCTATTTATTTCTCAGTCTTGCCTCTTTCTAGTTTGGGGCTCTGTTCACTTCCTGTAGGTGTGTTCCCTTCTTGTGGCAGAAAGTATGACAGAAACCGGCTCCATGAACATCTGCACGGCTTGATATTCCAGAGGACAGCGTTAAAATCTTGTTATTCATTCTGTCCATACAAATGAAAATAGCTCCATCCTGTTCAGGTGCCCATTCTTGGGACCAATCACCATCCAGGGTCAGCATCACTAATCTGTTGCTTCAATCAATGTGCGTGAGGGGGTTCTGCATCTGGCAGCTCGCCAGGGAAACCTGATCAGAATGGGGGGAAGCATGCCTCTCACTTGACAGTAAAACAAAACAAAACAAAACCCCATAGACGCACCAGCCAAACTTTGCATTCTCCATTGCCACAGAAAATTCAAATTCCCAGTGTTATAAAAACTGAGATACATTTTCCCTGAATTTTCATGAGATTTTATTCTTCACAGTAAAGAGAGTATTCAGAAAAATTCACATGATTTAATTTAATATCTGTGAAAGCCTTTTCATAGAAATAAATTAAAACTCAGGAGGAAAACTGTTTGTCAGACCACACATCCTGATTTGGAGCTAGGAAAATGTGGTCCTGCTCATAGGTAAGGACAACAGAGTCTCTGGGCAGCTGGGTGTCTGTTGTTCCTACACCTGCCCACCTATGGGGCTCCATTTCTTGGCAGGGAAGGCAGCCTGCTGGAGTGCTCATGAATATATATTTAATAGTGCGACATTTATGTAATGCCAAGGAGATTTGAAATGACTATATTTAAAGTAAATCTTAATACATAAAATAAGACAGAGAAAGCAGTGCAATTGAAATTCTGCAAGTTAAAAAAACGCATTACAAAAGAGGTGAAGCCAAATATGCCTACAGATTCCAAAAAAGATATTTGTTGTTTCATTTTCTATTTCTTTCCTCTCTAACCTAGATATACCAGGAAAATTAGTGAACAGTAATAACAATGATGATGCTAATGATACTATTATTACTAAGAACAACTACTGATGGAACACTCATTATGTGCTGAACATTTTTTTTTTTTTTTTGGTACTAGGGATTGAAACCAGGGGCACTTAACTACTGAGTCATATCCCCATCCCATTTTTATTTTTTATTTTGAGACATGGTCTCACTAAGTTGCTTAGGTCTTTGCAAAGTTGCTGAAACTGGCTTTGAACTGCCTTAGCCTCCCAAACCACTGGGATTACATGCATGTGCAACCATGCCAGACACATTATACTATTGACTTATATAATATCTCATTTAATTCTTAAATTACAAAATGGATATTATCTGTATATTATAGGAAGAGACTGAGATTTAGGGACACTAAATATCTTGTTCATGTTTATTCAGTTGATAATATTTTTGATAATATTTTTGATAATATTTTTGATAATATTTTATATATCTTTCCTATGGTTGCTGCAACAAATTATCATAAATTTCATGGCTTAAAAATCCATACCTCTATTACTGTACTGTTCTGGAGGTCAGAAGTCCAAAACAGATTTTGCTGGGCTAAAATCAAGGCATTTGCAGGACTACTTTCCTCTTAGGAGGTTCTAGTGAGAGAAATCACTTCCTGTGTCCATTTTCAAGAGGGATGTCCACATTCCTTGGTTCATGGTCTCCTTCCCCCATCAAAGCCAGCAACAACAGTTTGAGTCCTTGCTTAGTCATCTCCATATTTCTCCAGCTCCCACTCTTAAGGATCCTGTGATTACATTGGGCCCACTGGAATAGTCCAGGATAACCTCTTCATATTACGGTCTGATGATAAGCAACCTTAATTCCATCCACTCCATTAATCGTCCATTGCCATGTAGCCTTAGACTGGGACATCTATATGGGATCATTATTTTCCCCACCACAAGACTGCTTTGGGTTACCCTTCTCTCACTCCTTTTGGTTTCTCCTTTTCTTCTGACCTTTGAACTTGGTATTTGAACCCCCTGCCCTAGCTTTTCTCCTCTGCACTCTCTAAAGACCCTGACTACACTCCCAGCATCTGCCTTTAGGCTCCTGGTGCTTCAGTTAAGACAGCTGGTCCCAGATGCACATGCACATATTCCAGGGAGCCTCCAAATAGCATCAGCTTCCCTGGCTTTTCACTTACTACACATTGGTTGTGCCAACCACGTATTTGAGACTAAAGATGGTCCCTGCCATTAAGATGCTCACAAAGGTCAACCAGCGATCACAGGACCTTGCGATAAAATGCACAGGGTGCCATGGGAGCAAAGAGGAGGGGGTGTGGGAGAGGAGTATCTTAGGGAATGGATGAAATAGAGGTGATGCCTCACAAGATTTCTAAGGCATGAACAGGAGTTATTCACGCAGAGTTTAAAGAGGAAAGATTCCAGACAGAGGCAGCAGCATGTGCATAAACATGGAAGGTGAGTGTGTAGCATCTGGAGGTTGTCACTGGCCTGGGATGGAGGGACCATAGGACCCAAATGGAAAAGGGGGCAACAGTGGCTTGAGGAGAAAGCAGTTTACTAGTTAGGGTAGAGACTACTGCAGAATATTAAAAGACTCTAAAATGCAAGGTCCAAATAAGAAAGCTTTTTATTTCCTTTCACACACACCCTGGCTGGTGAAGAGAATATCTGGGAGCTATCCTTTTCTTGTCCCTCTGCCCCATTAAGGTTGGGTCACTGCCATTTCTATGTTCCAGCTTCAGGAAGTAGAAAATGAAGAAGCCTGGGCCATGAAATGTCTTATTAAGCAAGTGAAGTGCAAGCTTTATCACGTGGCTTAGCGCAAACTTATGAGAAATATAATTAATGGCTGGACAATCCTGAAAGAATCGGGAGCAGATTGGATTCCGGGCTGACAACAAAGACTGTGGCATCAGGAGAGGAAGGCAGTGTTGATAGGAGGACACTGGAGGTCATGGGACAGAAAGAAAACTTTATCTCAAAGCAAAGAGACATCGTTAAGGTGTAACTGGTTAAATTTCAAAATGCAAATTCTAACACAAACAAGGACAGTACACTGGAGGAAAACACAATACTAAGAAATAGGGAGCCCATATAAGATGCATTTTTATTTTTTTGTAATCCAGCCTATGGGAATTTATAGGAAAAGAGAAGAGTAGATGGTGTTGAGAACTATTTGGGGGAATACAGGGCTTGTGACTGCCTTACTGTGGAGTGAGAGCAGAGAGGAGTTCAGGATGATCCTTAAGTTCCTGAACAAAATGAGTGACTGGAAGTGGCACTCACCAAGTCATCAAATGGAAATGGAGAAAGAAGTTTGAGCAGGAGAGAAATACAATGAGGCGATCAGATTTATTCTTTAGAGACCAAAAGAAGAGTCTGCCCTGAAGAAATTGATGTTATTGTGCCCAGTGTGTCCTCGAAACCATGAGAGTCAGTGACGGATCTCGAAGAGGGACGATCAAGTGAGCAAAGGCCTTGAGGTCTGCGAGAAAAGCCAAAAACCAGCAGTTTGTGAAAGCAAAAAGACAGTGTTTAAAATGTGGATGTGCTAGACTGTTAAATGCTGCAAAAGAGTCAAACAAAATACACAGTGCAACCTCCTCCTTTGATTTGGCACTGAAAGCTCATTGGTCCACTTGGGGAGAGCAGAAGCTTCCGTCAGCAGAAGCTGGTGGAGAATTGGAGATAAGGAGTACAGACAACTCTCCAAGATGCTTCGCTCTAGGGTGGCATCTATTTTTTTTTTAATTTAGTATGGAAAATTTGGAGTGGGAAGGGTGGAAAACAAATGAGAGCAGAGAGAAATTACATCATCAAATAAGAAGAAAAGTAGTTAGAAGAAGGGAGAGAATGGGAAATCAATTCAGTAACAGAAGACAGATCCAGAGCCATAAAACAGCATTCCTGTCTTCAATTAAGAGGCATAGAGAAAATGCCAGAGAAGAAGTCAAACGTCAACATCAAGGGAGATGACAGTAAACCAAGGCCAGGAATGGCCATAGTCAGTCTGATGGTTTGAAGAGGTATTACTAGGTGCAGGGCATACACCAAAGCCCAAAGAGTAAGGGAATTCTCTAGCACTAGAACATTTAACCACAAGGAAAAAATTATGAGTTGAGTGAAATTATTACTGTGATATGTAATTAATGTAATTAACTCCCTGAAGGTACAACGAGAATTACCTTAACAGCCATAAAATGATGCATTGAAATGAGGTCAATTTGCTTTCTTCCCTTACCCCTTTTCCCTGTCCCAAGTGCTTCCCCTGAAGTCAATTCTGCAATAAATCATCTTAATGATGGGCCTGTTCTAACTTGGATTAGTTCCTCCTCCCGTGGCACCCTTATCTGATTTCCTAACTCACTGAGTTCCACCTCATTGTCTATAGTATTCCCCTGGAGAGTTTTGGGCATCTACATCCTAACTTCATTTAAATATCTTCACTATATATTTTTTTGCATTACATCAACAGTGTTCAAATTAGGCTTTTCTTTCCGGTAAGAAGTTAATTAATACATGATATTGAATGTGTAAATATAAATACATACCAAGAAGTGCATCGGAGTTGAAAGAAAAGAATACAGTCTGCGTTCGCCTAAAGCTGAAAAACCGTGCAGTATGCTAAGCACTGAATCTATCAAGATGAATTTGCTCACCCAAATCATGTATGTGAACTTCCGAGTGCAATGTTTAGTTCATTAGGTAGTCAAGTGTTGGGTTTCTTTCTTTCTTCATACTCCCTCACTCATTTCACTATCCAGTGAGGAAGACAAGCATAGTTAAAGACTTATAAATAAAGAGGAAGGGATTTTAGAAATAGTGGAACTTCACAAATGAAGGAGCAGGAACACAGAAAAGCATACAGAACGCAAGGAAGGGTGATAAGAAGCAGTCCACACTGTGATGTTCCCAGGGTCTCACTGATGACCACGTGGAGGATTTTGGGAAATCAGTCTACTCAAATTATTTTGTCTTCAGTCATTATCAAATAAGAATCTAGGCTGAAACATGTCACAAGGGAAGGAAAATATTTTTCTGCATACTTATATCATTCCTATTTGACTGCTAATTTATTCAGATTTTAAAATTTTGGCATTATCTTTTTTCAGTTCTAAATTTTTTATTTGACTCTTCATTTCTTTCCACATCTCTACCTGGGTTTTCTGGCTTGTCATTCATTGCTAACGTATTTTGTTTTACTTCACGGAACAGTTAGTTATAAATGGCTACTTCAAGCCCTTAGTCTGCTAATTGCTATATGTGAATAATCTCAGGCTTGGTCTCAACTGATGTTTTTTTTCTCTTGAGAATACATTCCATAGTTTTGGTTATTTGTAACTTCAACAATCTCTCATTGTATTCTGGGCATTGTGAATATAACCACAGAGATTCTGTGCTTTCTTTGTTATTTAGCTTCAATGAGGAAGATGATTAAGTGCAAATCTATTTTTGCAATACTTTTGGTGTCTGTTTTTGTCTCAGTTTTAAAATCGTTTCTTTTTTATTTAAGCTTATTTTAATTTACACTGTGCAATGTGGTTCAAGGATTGGCCAAAATTCAGAGCAGGCAAAATCTGGGAATTCGAGCTCTGATTCTTTCCCTTCCTAAATTCTCTTTCTTCCCTGTGGCCATGATTTCAAAACTGGGATTTAATTGCTCATTCCTTAGACCGGAAAACTGATTTTTTTTTTTCCTACAAAGGCTCTGCCATCCTGTGGGCCACTCTGACTATGTTAGACTACAGGTGAAAAACTGTCTCTATAATCCCCCTCCTCTGAGAATGAATTATTCCTGCTGGGTATGCCCATTTTGCTCACTCAAATGCCTGCTGGAAGCTGCTTCTTGTGTTATGTCCAAAACTTAACATTGTTATATTCAGAAAGGTCAGTCTGGATTTTCATCACTGTGAGCAAAATACCCAACCAGAAAAACTTAGAGGAAGAAAAGTTTTTTTTGTTGTTTGTTTTTTTGGCTCATGGTTTCAAAGGTTCAGACATCCGTGGTGAGCCAACTCCATTGCTCTGGGCCCAAGGAGAGAGAGAACATCATGGTGGAAGTGTGTGGTAGAGGAAAGCTGCTCAGTTCATGGAAATCAGGAACAGAGAGAGAAAGGGAAAGAGGCCTCAGGAATGAACCCTATCAGGGTACATCCCCAGTGATGGCACCTCCTCCAGCCACACCCCACCTGCCTATAGTTACTACCTAGTTAGTCCATTCAAGCCAGGATGGACTGATTAGGTCACAGTTCTCATAACTTAATCATTTCACGTTTGAACATTCCTGTACTGACACGGGAGCTTGGGACGGGGCAGCCCCTCATATTCAAACCATAATAACAATAAAAATGGGTACCAAGGAATTACGGAACCTAGTATTGCATGGCCATGCCATAATGTGCCAGTCTTTCCAATTAAAGATTCATGTTCTCAGGAAAATCAAAGAGAGGTCAGAAGAGGAAAGGTTCAGGGATTAGAAGGAGGCGGGAAGTACTGGGGAGTGATATTGTTATTCAGTGCACACCTACAAATATGTAACAACAAATCTCATTATTACGTGCAACTATAATGCAGCAATAAAAATGTGGAAAGAGAAAAAATCCACATTCTCTTACAATTCTTTGTGAGCAAGTTAGTATTTCCCCCCATTTTACAGGTGAGAAAACAGAGCCCCACAGAAGTTAATTTGCCAACACTCACCCAGCTAGGAAGTGGCAGCTCTAGGATTACAATATAAGGGTACTAAACTCTAAATATATGTGGCTTCCATTGCATCATGCTGCATGCATCCTTTACAGATCCTGTGAAGGTATCAAGTGAAATTTGCACATTTTCCTTCTCTCCTGAGATACAGAGATAATTGCCTCCATTTTTCCCCAATAAAAATTAGATTCCTGAAAGATAGTTAAAATGCTTTGACCAAATCTTTAAAACTTTGTATCGATAAGTTCTCCAGTTTCATTCTAAAGAAATAATTTAAATCCTATACAAATTAGATTTAATTGAACTGCAAAAGCAGAGAATCAAAAATTATTGGAAACAATTCATCTTTTCTCACATTCATTTTGGATATAGCACCAAAATTGAAATTCAAAGGATGAACAAGGCCAAAAACAGTTTTTTCAAACACGGTCTAGTGTTTTCTTTTCACTAAAGCACTGTACCCCATATATGCTTGTCAATATGCCACAGGGAGAAAAACTCTATTTTTTATTTTCCTTTCCTGTGAAAAACTTGCATAGTTATCTTTGTGTTTGGGCTTTAGACAAGGGCAAAAGAGAAATCAGAAGAATGTGCTCCACATTGATCAAAAACACTTAGAAGATAGTTTCTCTGATGGTATTGAGAAAATTAAGGAATTTTCATACGCATCATCCTGTATTGGCTATTTAGATTGTAAAATAAACAGGATTTTTTAGGGCACCCCAAGATTACACAGGGGAGTGAGTAACAGAGGAACTTGCCTTAGAGTTGCATAGCTTCAGGAGGAATCTGATTATCCTTCAGGAAATTGCAGAAGCTCTGCTATCTCCATGGCTCACCTTCTGTCATTTTTTGCTTCTTGGCCTACTGCCATGATTTGAATGCAGATCATTGTGTTAGCCAGCTTTTCCTTGCTGTGACAAATACCTGAGAAAAACTACTTAGAGGAAAAAAGATTTATTCTGGCTCATGGTTTCAAAGGTTTCCATCTATAGTTGTGTGGCTTTAAGACGGAAGCATCATGGTAGAAGGGCATGCTCCTAAGGACCCACTCCTTCCACTAGGTACCATCTCCTGCAGTTCCCACCACCTCGCAATACTGCCATCAAGTTGCTAATCCACTGATTAGGTCAAAGCCCTCATGATCCAATCACTTCCCCAAACCCTCACCTGTGGACCTTGCTGTACTAGGAACCAGCCTTTGGGGTCTTCCAGTTCCAAATCAAAATAATCATGCCCCTCAAAGGCTCCTATGTTAAGGCTCGGTTGCTGTTGGGAGATACAATGGAATCTATAGGAAGTGCAGACAAGTGGGAAGTACACTGGGAGCTCCTAAGGTCACTGGGTGCATGCCCTCAGAGCATATTTTGGGGCCTCTCTCTCTTTCTGTCTCTGTTTCCTGGCTCATGAGTAATTGATTTGCTGTATCATGTGCTTCCTCCATGATGTGCTACCCTCACTGGGGGCCCAAACCAATGGGACCACTCAATCTTGCACTAAAACCTCTAAAACTGAGAGTCAAAATAGACCTTTCAACTTTTTAAGTCAATAGACTCAAGTATTTTATTATAGTAACACAAAGCTGATTAATACATCTACTTTCACTGCTGTTTCCATCTACTTCTCCATAGATTTCTCTACCTAATGACAACTGCAGCTTCTGTTCATAGCTTACCTCTAGCCTTCCTGCCTTCATTTACATATTTATTCCACAAATGATAGAAATGATGCCACTGGTACTACTAAGTATCACTTTTATAATGCCCACTTTGGGTAAGCCAAGCATTGCCTGAGCATGTTCCAAAATGTTAGGCACATAAAAGCTGCTCAAAAAAAAAAATTGAAATATATACGTCTCTGGGGTTTTTGCATAGAAATTCCCAGAAGAAGGCCCAGCAGCTGAGTTTTCGTTCAGTTCAGCCCCTCTGTGAGCCCACAGTTTGATGGAGGGAGAGACTGCATTTTTTACAGTACATCCCTTATTGACTGGATTGTGACTTGAACAGTGGGGCAAAGATTATGAAACACATTGGGACCTATCAATTTCTTGGACAAGAACAATGATGATGCCATTTGCTATCCAGTAGAGATGCCACCCATATGTGTAGCTTATACAGATTTGTAAAATGCATTATATGACTTAAAAAGTTACTTTACATAGTCTATAGGTGGGAGTATATGAAAGAATGAGGAGAGAATGCCTGTCTCTTTTCATTTTGCCACTAGTATTCATTAGGAAAGGTAAGTATTAAGTCAGACATTAACTAGTTACCCAAGATTCACAGGCCAAAATCACAGGATATGGGTGAAGGGGCTTCTGGTGGCAGAAGAATGAAGGCTCCAACAGGGGCACTGGATTGGATATGTAAATCCTAGTCCTTAAAAATTCAATAGATACTTTGATTCCTATATTCTCTAACCATAGCCATTTCTTCAATTGAGAAAAGGTAGGCAAAACTCTGCCATGACATTAAAAATATCCAGATAACAATAACCCTGCCTTTGAAATAGAGAGCAATTTTAAAGATATCTTAAAGCATTATTCTAAGTGGAAAGAATCTAAATCTCCAACAATAGGGCATAGGGTAGATAAACCATGACAAATTCATACAAATATTTCCCCAGGTATAGAAATGATGGTGAAGAGAGCATGCAATGACTGGAAAGATATTAAAACATGCTATTAAATGAAAACAGCAAGTTCTAAGACGTGCACATTTTTTTTGAGAGAGAGAGGAGAGAATCAATTTTATTTAGTTTTTCATGTGGCTTTCGTTGCTCCAAGACTTTGTTGGGTACGTGGTGCTGGGGTTTGAACTCGCGTACTTGCACATGCCAGGCAAGCGCCGTAACCTCCGAGCCACCGCTCCAGTCCCAGACGCGCACATTTGATTAGGTTCTTGCTAGGAAGTACCCACCTCTCGTCTCTTCGCTTAGCTAGCTGTCAATCATCTGCCAATTGAAGAACATACAGCCATCTGCTAAACTCAGTGTGGAAAGACTGTGGGTCATTTTAGGTTTTATTTTCCTTTTGTTTATCTTTATTTCTACAGTATTTTTCCTCTGTTAGTATTTCTTACTTCTAAAGTAAGAAAACTGTTATGCACTTTGATGAGTGAGAGTGAGGGGGCAAAGAGAATAAATAACAGCATGCAAGGGAGAGTGTGCCTAGGAGACGGGAGAGCGAGAGTGTGCAATTGTAGCTGGCGGGGATCTCCTGTGGTTGTTTGCCCAGCTTAACTCCGATGATGACTCTATCAACCTACCTCCTCAAGTAATTCAGATCAGGTTTTTGATAGATTCGCTTGATTATCAACTATCTTTAAAATGGCTCATGCCTATCACTTGAAACCAACACACACCTATGTGTGAGCCCCATTTTGGCTCACCTCCCTAAAACCATGTTTTTAAGATACAGAAAATGCTCTTCTTGAGAAGTTGGATCACAGATGATGTACCCAAGCTGTATCTATCAATTATATGAAATATTGGTATTACTTTGCCATACAAATACATACACACACGTAGCAGACCTCTGCTCTATAATGCATGTTCAAGCTAACTGCCAGTTATTATTTATTAACATAGGTCAGGTTTTTGTCTTGACACCTAGACCAATTTTCTCAACTATATTACTTGCCCCTGCACCATAGCATACATTACATACAAATGAATGTACATTTTTATTATTGTAATTTATATTTAAGTAAAATTTTAGCAATTGAGATTTTGTTGCTTTGGGGAATGAATTTTATTTATCGCTTTGTTTCTTAATGTTACAAAGAAGACTTTTAGAATCATTTTAAAGCTGGTTTTCTAAATCTTTTCATTGAGGTAACTATTTCATTTATTTATTGTGTTAGGATCTTGGCAAAATATAAAATGTAACTAATCTGGTTCACCCAAAGGGCTTAACAAAGCAATAGCTTGAGCAGGGTCGAAGGAACCAAAAATGAAGACAGCAGTTAACCAGGAACATAGGGAGATGGCTCTAGGCCTAGAATTAAAGGGGAAAGAGGAGTAAAGGCCATTCCTGGGACCTAGGGAGAGGTGGCACCATGGAGGAGGATGTCACCCGTGGGTGCTATCATTAGGCACAAACAAGGCAAAGCAAAGTGCAGAATCCGAGTGCAATGGGAGGAGGAGGGAATGGGTGGAAAAGTGTAGTAGCCAGGGGAACCACCAGTGGGTGAACAGGACAAAGGGGACCACAGGAGGATGGACAGTGGAGAATGAATGGCAAAGGGAGAAATGAAAACAGTTTATTAACTCAACAAGTATTTTGTAAATGATTGCGGTGTTCCAGACCTAGGTGAGATATACTTGGTTTGACACACTCTGTTTGGGGTTTGTAAAAATAGCTTTGGGCATAGCCCTTGAGGCAGTTTCTTTTTTTCTTGAATATTCTTTCCATTTACAGCATTTCAACAGGGACAGCTCTGTGCAGAGCGGACTGCCAATGAGGTCTGCTACCCTTAGCGTCTGCTTGCTTGCTGTTCTACATGATGGCAGCCTTTGAAAAGCCGTAAGTGTAGAATAGGCACGACTTCTTATAATTAAGCCTGGGGTAAAAACACAGTCGAATTTTACATAAGGCAGTTTGCTGGGCTCTTTGTTGGCTTTAAAGGAAAAGCACAAATAAGGCAGCAGAACCGGGAGAGGAGGCAGGAGGCAGGAACAAAAGCAAATAACTTAATGAGCTATTCAAAGGGAAATTCACAAACTGTGCTTCCTGGAGCCTTGCTCAAGAAGGTGCAGGCAATCAAGTGAGCAGTTCACATTATTTCCGGGAATGCGTCACGTGGAGAAAGGTGATAGATCTCCAAAGAAGCGTTCAGATAAAAATCGTAAGTCAGAAATTACAGAGCATGCTTCCTAATTCAGAGCTTAGTAACCCAGTCGGTCTGTGGAGGACGGAGGGGTTTGCATTTCCCTCTTCCACTCTCTGGCAACTCTGAAGGACCTTCCTGTTCTAAGGACTTCCTTGTGCCTTCCCTTCATCGAGGCCAAGCAGAAGAGTTTTTAACAGTACAAATATATCTTTCAGCACACAGATGAGTTTCTTTATTGCTTCACACAAATTGAGCTTTCTAAATGAATGTGAAGGATTGGGAATTGGAATATCCGTCTTCCATTCACCAAATTCTCTATGACCTTTGTGACCCCTAAAAAGAATGATGCGAATCAAATCCCCTCAGTATTAAACCAATCCTACTTTAAACACAAAACTTCTGCAACTTTAGTTGGGACTGAGATTTCAGTTCTCTGTTTTTCAGTCTTCCCATTTGTGAAATAGCATTAGTTACAGCAACCAAAGGTGTTTTGGGATTAAATTCAATAATACCCATTAAATGCTTAGATGTTGGGGCTGGAGTGGTGGCTCAGTGGTTGGAACACTTGCCTAGCATGCTTGAGAACCCCAGCACCACATATACAATTAAGTGTCAGGGAAACAAAGACCAGATGGAAAAATAAATAAAACTGATTACCTCTCTCTCTCTCTCTCTCATTCTCTCCCTCTCTCTTTAAAAATAAAATAAATGCTTAGATGTTATTAGCAGAAATAATAACAACATCCTACTTTCTGTTTGTCCTAATTGTTAAAAATATTGTATCACCTGTGATCCTCCCAATGATCTTGCATAGAGTTATTCTCATATGATGAATATGAAAAATATTGGTGCTCACAATGGCTAAGTGATATGCTCAAGGGCACGTGTGGTGAATGAGAAAGCTGGGATTCCAATCTAGTTCATCCAGTGCCATACAGAAGACAAACCCCTGCCAGATCACGTGTTCTTACCTTGTGTGTCTGTGAGGGCTTAGTCTACATGCCCCAGTCTCAGGATTTTATATAGCAATCAGGGTCCCATGCAATCTTTGGAAGAGCCTAAGGTGCAAAGTGCACAGAAGCTGCCAACCAAGATCTTGTCCAGAATCGCTAGAGCTGGGGGTTCTCAGGAGGCCCTGGGAAGCTGCTATGAAACTCCATCTGCCCAGGTGTCTAGATGTAGGGCCATCCTTTGAGGATAAATACCTCTGCTTCTCTTCTGGATCCTTGGAGAGTGGCGTTCTAGAAATGTTCTTGCTCTCTCTGGAGAGACTAAGATGGAGCTTGTAGAGATGCTGAGTCCACACTGGAGAACACAGCATGCGTCCAGGGGATTCACTGGGTCACAGCAGACTATAGGAAGCAAAAAAAAATCTAATTATCACATAATAGTTGTATGTATTTATGGTGTACAGTTTGATATTTTAATACATATATATATCAGGCAAGTGTATTCTGAGGGCTATTTGCCCTGTGAGCTCTTAAATATCCTGAAGCATTTGGGCAGGGATTGCTGATTACCCTGAACCTCCACTCTTCCTTTTGTCCATAGAGACAGAAGCCTTGAAAGGGCCCAGTTGAATACTATATTCTGGGTCTTTTGAAGACAGGTATGGCCACGTTTTCACCTGTGCCCATGGTGGAGGCAATGCATGCACTTCCAGGTCTCACCTCTTAGAGCAAATGGCCCCTGCACGGCCCTTCTTCTGTCCCTCTTCCTGGAATGGCCATGTTGATGACAGCCAGGGAGGTGTCTTAGACTGTGACTGGCAGCCATGAATTGAAAGCAGCAGAGTGTGCCAGACGGAACTGGGCTCCTTGTCCCTGTGGGACTACAGTGTCATCCAGAACAGCTTAGTCTCAGTCTACTAGGTGAGTATAAAATAATTGTCTGTCTTGTTGCAGCCAGCTGCTGAGGTCTCTTTGCTATAGCAGCTTGGCTTGTATTCTAACTCGATACCACCAGGTTCAGAAACTCCTACATTATTATGCTGTTAAGGCATCTTCTTGTAGGGGTATGAACACCTGGTCGAGACAGATTTCAAGCCAGAATGGCCAAGACCACACTCAACCAGTTAATTTTAATTTGAAAGACTGAGCCTGAAAATGGTGGGTGAGCAAAACAAGTGTAAGAATAGGGAATGGTGTGAGTGTCAGGCTCGGACTCTGAATGGAGCTCAGACACCCTTCTGTGGAAGCCAGCAGCCCTGGAAAGCAGCAAGGTGTGCAGCCTGAGATGACGGGAGGGGTGATGGAAAATGCTTCAAATGCAGAATTCACTGACATTTCTTGGCTTCCATGAGCACTGCTCATATTAAAAGCAAACAAACTTGACGGATAGAGCAATGCTTCCCACAGCTGATGTCTGCGCGATCATCCTTGTTCAATGGAGCTGTGTGTGTGCCTCCATCAATAATCATAACTTAAAGGGTCCAAGCTATAAAGGCATCACACTGAAATATCTCCCTGCTTTCTCCACAGGGCTGGTTTCATAGACACAAGCTTTGGAAGGTACCAACGAGTCATTTGGATCTTGGCATACACATTTATTGTGGCATTTACTATGTTGTAATCTCATCAGTCTTATTAATGTCCTTTCTCCACTGTGAGCCCTCTATGCGATGTTTAAATGAACGAGTCCAGCTCAACCTCTTTGCTTTGCAGTGACTTGTCTAAAGTCAAAATAACTTAATAGTAGAAAAAATTGACTTTGTTTTTTCCTGATAAGTGAAGAGTTATGTTTTTCTCAGGACACAGATGACTAAGACAAATCTTTTATCGTGAGTCCTGTAATCCTGTAATCCAGGTCCACATAAACACACAAATACAAATAAATAAAAAAATAGAGAGAAAATCCCACTCACATATTCTTAGAGACACATAAACATGAACGCATATGAGCAAACACAATACACATAACCACATGTATGTAAAACACACACTACCAAACTTACATCACATTTGAATTTCAGATAGCAATGAGTAATTATTTTAACATAGATAAGTCATAAACATTGCATACACAAACACACATGGGGTTTATTTATACTAAAGAAATCATTTGCTGCTTCATATCTGAAATTCAAATTTAGCTCCGCATCCTATAATTTTATTTGCTAAATCTGGCAACCCTAATACAAGCACATACCAAAGACATATAGAAACATATAACCTCATACACTCAAATATGCACACAAACACATACACACGGAAAATTTAGTTCCTGCTAACAGATTCTGTCACTATCAAAATGGTCATTAGAACACCAGTTTTAAATGTCACTCAAAGAGTTGGGGAGATTATAAAGTGGGGTGGAGATCTAGGGGATCTAGCAGATGATGCAGTTCAAAAAGGCTGCCGAAGTCTAAGTCTTTGCTTACAGTGGGCCTGTATGGCAGAGGAAAAGGACGCCCCACTCTGAAATGACATGAGGAGGTGCTTTAGAAGGGCCACGCTCCCCCTTTACTTACCTCAGCATCTGCAGTCACAACCAGTACCAGGAACAACAATTCCTTCTGCATGATTTTGTAAAGAGATTCAGGCTCAACGAAGGAACTTCTTTCTATTCTTTCCATAGATACTACAATGCTGAATTTATAAATGTCCTTGATAATGAATCATAGAGTAGACTTGCATGAAATTCTACCTCTGTTTAGGACCCCAAACAGCATTTGGGGTAATTCCTCTCCCAACATTTTTTTTCTTTTTAAGAGAGAGGGACAGTGAGAGAGAGAGAGAGAGAAAGAGAGAGAAGAGAGATAATCAGTTTTATTTAGTTTTTTTTTTCATGTGGCTTTTGTTGCTCCAACACTTTATTGTGTACCTGGTGCTAGGGTTCAAACCTGCATCCTTACTCATGCCAGGCAAGCACTATAACCGCTGAGCCACCTCACCAGCCCCTATCCCTACTTTGTTTATTGTCTCTCTCCTCATGACTTTTTTCCATTACACAACCACCAGTGTCTATTGAGTCACCAGAAAAATTCTCGGATATGCCTTTAGCTACCATACTCATGGCCACGGGTCATCCTTAGCCCCTCACCATCTCTCACCTGGATGTCAACCTCTCCTCTACTAAGTCACTCCAAACCTTCCAAGTTATTCATCTTCTGAAAAGTGACCAGAATGAGGTACCCAATGTACTATTTTGATCATGGTCTTCCCTTTCTTAAAGTCCTTTGATGGTAATCCATTTTCTCCCCAAGAAGCCCAAACACTTTAGCATGGTCTCCGAGGCCCTTCACTATCAGAATTCATTCCAACTACAGTAATCATCTTTTCAACTTAAATATTCAGTATGGTCCCAACAAAAGGAATTACCTTTCCCACAAACACCCAGCCACTTCCACAGCTCAGCCTTTCTCACATCATTCTCTATGCAGAAAGCATCCTTCTCCTCCCCTGCCTAGCAATTTAATTATCCTTCAGATCTACTTAAAATATCCTCTCCAACTCCATCTCGCACTGCCTTCTACTCCCTTAGAATTAATCACTCCCTCCTCTGTGCGCCCACAACATTTTGCATAAGCTTCTCTCTCCCTTACCATTAGAGTTATTTATTGACATTTGCAAGCTTCTCCTTCCAACAAGCTTGTGAGCTGTCCTGGGGCAGGGTTTACCCATTCATATATGAACCACCAGTATCCAAAAGTGTCTCACAGAAGAGATCTTACAAAGTGATGTTTTTGTGCATTGGGTCTAATAATAGAGACTGTTCCATGAGACGGATCAAGATTCAAATCTAGAAAATTCCATTTATTATCTCTAAATTATGCAATATCTCTGTGGAAGGCAGAATTATTCCCCCCCAAACATATTCACATGATAATTCTCAGAAGCTGTGACTATGTTGCATACATAGCAGAGGAAAATTTAGGTTGCAG
>PVKS010026931.1:0-28053 GCA_004027875.1 Aplodontia rufa | reverse complement strand
TGGACCCAGTTGTGACGCGGTCTGTCAGGCCTTGAGATGAGACATTGGACCTTGTGCTCTCCCACCAGTCACGGGCAGTGGCAGCTGGAGTCAGGGGTAAAACTTCCAGACACTTCTGGCTTTCAGAATGGGATCCCGGCAAACACCAGTACTGACATTAAAAAAAATGAATGCTCTGACATTAAAAAAAAATTAAAGATATTCCCAATTCCCAGTCCGAAGCTCTCATCCCAGCTTTTACAAGCATCCAGAGTGGAGCTCAGGGCTCCCAGAACATTGGCATCTCACGGGACTGAGGGTTGATATAAAGTAGAGAAAACCTATGGACTAACAAGAACATGCGCCATCACCCCTCTCCTTCCTCCCCTCTTTCTGGAAGACCCTTGCCTTGAACAGGGAACTTTGAACCAGTCATTTGCACACGAATTTTCCTTTTGTTCCCTCCTTAGCCTAGCTCCAGCTAATGTTCTAGGACATTCCTGCTGAGTCCCCATCATCTTCTTGCTTTTTGTCCTTTGTGGTCTTGATGAAGACTGAATGCTCCCCTTCTCTGGAAAAAGGTTATTCAGTGTGGAATTGTCAAACACAATAAGCCCCAGACCACGAAGGTGGTCACAACAGGGAGAATGATCGTGGATAGGACTGTCCCATCAAGCGCCTGGGGCTTCACAGAGGCAGGCAGGCAGGCAGGGTGATCAGCCCCAGTCTTACGTGACTCATAGCCTTATCAAGGAATCCGCGTGGAGGGTGGGCCGTGGTGGCCAGCCATTTCTCCAGAAAACCGAGGGATAGGGGAATTTCTTAAACATCACTGTTTCCAGGGAGCCTGGGCTCCGATAAAGGCCAGCATTCTCAGGACCTTCAGAAGTTGACGTAGAAATTGCTCCCCTTCCCCCAGTGGGAAACGGTGGTGAAGCAAGTGGAGGGAACTTTTCCCACGGATCCAGAAAATATTGACGTTAAATTCCAACATGCACCCGTGCTCAGGGGAGAAGAGGCTGAGCCAAAACTGTCTGCCTCCAAGAGTGACTCACTGCTTGTTGTTCCTCTGGAAAGTCTGGTCTTGGTCTACGAATCCAGCTTCACCCTTCCACGGCCATCCTGAGTCGTAACGGTGGTGCCCCACGTGAACTACCAGCACCCTACAAAGACGCCCACCGTGAGAGTGGTATGCGGAGCTGGCGATGGAGCCGGCTGCCAGTCAGGGTGTCAGCTTGATGAACCAGTACGTTCCAGGCTGGGGAAAGCCACTGTCGACTGACCACTCTGGAAGGCCCCTTCCTCTCAGGTTCCTTTGGCCTTGCTGCCACCGTGACCACACTTGTGACCCTAAGTTCCCACCAAATTGCTCCCTGCATCCTCATCTGCCTGTCTCTTTCTTGGGTCTCACAACAGCTTGCAGCTGGTTCTCTTCCTAACACTTGTTAAGGACAAGGACCCTGAACAAATTTCAATGGCTTTGGGCTCCAACTGGGAGCCATAGATGATCATGGCCAAAGGGAAAGATGCCCAGGATGGTAAAAGAAAAACCATGTGGGAAGGACCACGAGGCCTTAGTGCAAAGCACCTGGTGAAGTTGGCCTGCTGAGATTGAGCTTGAACTTGAACTTCGCCAAGCAGACCACTTGGTCTCTTATTTATGGAAGCCAGCAATCTTTTCTAGCTACTGAGCATCCTACACAGGTGGTCCCTTGACTGCCAGAAATTAGGCACTGGTCAACCTGTGTCTCCCCATTGATCTTTATCCTGTTGTCTTCCTTGTGTTCCTGTAGGTTCACAAGTGCAGCTCCCTCTTCCTCTCCATCCTGTTTCTCCCCCTCCTCCTTGTTTTCTTTCTACTTCTCCTTAAGCCAGGGAGTATTTTACCACTGAGCTATATAACCCAACACACATTGCTTTTATTTTGAAACAGGGTCTTGCTAAGCTGCCAAGGCTGGCCTCAAAGGTGCAATCCTCCTGCCTCAGCCTCCTGACGCACTGGGGTTACAGGCATGCACCACCGCCTCCGCTCGATTTCTTGATTTCAGTAGCAAGCATCATGCATAGCATTCAAGAGTCTCCCCAGCGTTCCATCACCCTGGGTCCTCATAGTGAGGGAAGCAATGCCTATTGCACCACGCCCGTTTCTACTGAAGAAGCCAGAGATAGAAAGGAGCTTACCCTGTGTCACACAGCACACTGTGGCAGAACCAGAGGGAAAGAGAGTCCCGGATTTCCTGGCTGATATTTGGTATCTCTGCTATGTTCGGTTTATCTGAGAGACTCACATTAATAAGGGGGGCTTGGGGCAGAGACACCCTTCCCCAGATGCGGGACTGCAGCAGCCCCACAAAGGACCTGTTTTGTGCTCCCCCCAGTCCCCTCACCTCTGGGGACAAAGGAGACTCCACTGGCTTTTCCAGTTAAGAATGGCCCTTATCTGGACAAGATGCTTCCTGCAGAGATAACTTCTTTCCATTTTTCTCAAAGGTTAAAGAAAAAAAAACCTTTTAATTTTGTTTTCATTTAAATAGCCACGAGAATTGGGAACTCAAGATAACCGATCAGTTATTTGCTAGTGGAATTTTCCTGGGAAGGAGCAAGAGTACTTAGGCCCAAAATGTATATATTTCTCCAGAAATGTCATTCAACATCTATCTCGCTCCCAGATAGTGACAAACGCTCCGTGTTCCTGTCAAAACGCCAGCTTTCAGCTCCAGCCTTCTTAATGAAAGCCAGATCCAAAACCCAGCAGAGAAATTGCAACTTTGCCGGTGAGGAGTTTATCATCTCATTTTATTTTAAGGTGCTGGGCTCACTTTTTAAAAATTTCTTTACTGTTCTCTCTAAATTTTAAAAAGAAATCTTAAAAAAAAGCCGTGAGTTCGTTCATTGTGATTGGAATTTTTCCCTGGAAATTTTTCACTCATAGGCTTTCTTTTATTTCTTCCCATAATATATGATTATTTGAAATGTTTCAAAAATAATTTAATAAAAGGGAAACCCATACGTGTCATTGCAACTCTAACGAACGCAAGGATAAGAATAAGAAAGTATATAAAAAATAAAGAATCATGAATATTTATATTTTTAGTTTTGAGACAGCTGGTTGGTCCATTTTTCCAGTTTCTTCCCCCGATTTCTCTTTGGTCCTTCGCCTCCGTTCTCCCCTGTGAAGCAGCCAGGTTATGCTCCGTGCAGTTTGCAAAGTTAGCGAGATAAAGATTCATAGGCTTGTGTTTGCAGCTGTCTGGAGAAATGCTGCAGATCCACGGTAATGAGATGATTGCCACCAACCCAAGGTGCAGCATCCGGAAACAGTGAGGAGCCTGGAGGGGCAGGGATACAGAACATAGGAGGTGCGAGGTTAGGACGATCCAGGGTCACTTTGGGGGGACTTCTTGGATGCCCTACCCTAAAAGCTTGGTGCAAATTATTCAAATGCCACGAGGCAGATACTAATATTACCTCCATTTTATAGGTAGGAAAAAGTGAAACTTATCCAGGCTAAGTGTTATATGCCAAGGTCACCCACTGTAGGTGACAGAGCCAGGAGTTGAACCTGGATGTTCTAACTCCTGTGCACAACCTCTGAAGGATCCAGAACACTCTGGAACATTCTGAGCCATGGTGCATGACTCAGAAAACTTTTCTCTACCTGTCATCTGAGGCAGACCCCCCAGCCCCAAAGCCTTCCAGAAATCCAGGAGGAAGATGGCCACACCATGGTAAGAGGAGTCCCCATCTCCTCCCTCCTGCACCTGAAGCCGGCCATCCCTGGGAGTATGGAGACAGCAGCTCTTCCTCTGACTCTCTTCTGCAGCTTCATAGCATCCAACTTTTAATTGCTTAACACCAGAAATCCTGCAGCTGCTGCCATGGCACCTCACAGGCCTCCCTGGCCCCTTCCCACTGCCATCCAAGACCCGCACAGCAATTCCAGCCTGCAAACACTTCCACCTGGGCCAGCAACTCTGGCTCAGCCCCAAACTCGCTCCTCGGTGCGGAACTCTCCAGCGTGGAAAGCACTCAGCATGTGCTGCTGGCGTCCGCCAGGCGCCCCCTTTATCTCACCGAACCTCCCCAACAGCCCCTCATGTGGACAGACAGGAGTGTCTTCCTGCATGAACAGGGAAACGCGCCAGGGGGCAATGGCCCTGCAAAGGACGTTCCCAAGGGTGTCTGTCTCCCGAGGCCACATCCCTGTCACGGCTAGGAACAACAACAGGAGCAATAACGAGCTTTTGATGCCCTTTGGAAAAGATGGAAACAGCTCAGCTCTCCCTCGCAGCTCCGCTCCAGGAGGCACGGGTCCCTTTTGCTCACTGGCTGGTTCAGGTGGCTAAGAAAAGGGGTTTCTCCAAAGCACTTAATGCGTGATTTGCAGACTCACCTGGTTCACATTTTCTTTCAACAAAAACAAACTATTGTTAGAATCTAGGTGAGGAACCAGAGTTATGAAGATGAACAAAACCTATTTTCATCCCACGTGAAATTCCATGTCCAGTGTAGGAAAAACACAATCCAAGACCGGTTTCTAGGTGAGAGGGAGCCCTAAGGAGCGTGCATATTACATGTGTGTGGACACTGGGCTCCTTACAGGATGTAAGAACAGGACGTATCTCAGTGGTTCTCAAATCCAAGCTTTGACTAGCGAAGGTTGCCGTCTTCTGAAGAAGCCTGGCCGTCCTTCCATCAGGGAGCGTGGGCAGAAAGCAGCTCCAGGAGTTCCAGCCGTGTAGGATCCTCCATACCGGAAGGCTATGGTGTCTTTATCTATATAGCAAATTAATCCATGCACCGACTTAATGAATCTGGCAGACCGCTGTTCACAGGCGACCAAGAATTATTCAATGGCTGCAGCTGATAAACAGCCCTGGCTTGCAGGCTGCGACTGCATGGCGGAGCCAGCTTCGTCACCTTACAGATTACACAAGCACGGCAAATTAGCATAGATGAGGAACAGATACACACAGACCTGGTCTTTCTTTCCCTTCAGCGTCTACGCTGGAAGAACCTGAGGGAGAAACACACCAGCCACACCTATGCAGAAGGCGGCTGGGGGAGGAGACCCCCAGTTTGCAAATTACTCCAGGGGAGACAGAGGAGGTGGCCCATGAGGCTCTGCAGCAGAGGCCTTTCCTGCCCCTGTGTTCCTGCCACAGCCTTGTGATTAGCCTTGCATTTCCGGGGTCCGAGTTTTCATGTTCAACACAGCTGTTTTCCGAGCTCGCTCGGTGTCTTGGGCACTGTTTTTACATATGCTGATGGACGCAGCCATAAACGCCTTTGGGAACCTGTGTTCTGCTGGGAGAAATTAAAATGTGCCAATGACAACACCAAGACCAGCAGGTATGGCTGTGTCACGCTTGCACAATGACAAGTGATCTGGCATGGAGGACATAAGAGGGCCGTGGGTGCTGTTCTGGTTAGAGGGGCAGGGGAGGCTTTCTACGGGGCTGAAATGTGAGCTCAGAGGTCACCCTCCAGAGCTGTCCTGTCCAACACAGCCACCACAGCCACATGTGCCCATCAAGAACGTAAAATATGACCAGTAGGAATCTGTCTTAGTGCACAATCCACACCGGATTTCTAAGACCTCGTATGAAGAAAAGATGTAAAATAGCTCATTCATAATCTCCAATACTGATTAGATGTTGGGAAGACAGTGTTGACAGTGTTTTGGATAATTGGGTTAAAGAAATAAATTGTTAAAATTAACTTTTAATACAGGTGGGCAGCATACGCGAGCGAGACACATTCTATTTTTGCTGGATGGCTTGACTTCCGGCTGAAAGAAAAAGTAACGTCAAGGGTGCAGCGACTTGGAAGTACAATAAGGGCTGGTGTCGTGGGTGCGTGTGAGATTGGGAGGTTCAGCTCATCCTTTGGTGACCGGAAGAGCATTAATCCCACTTTCCCCACGTGAGCATAGAGAAAGACCTGTCAGCATGACTGTTATCAAAAAGATGAAAGATAACACGAGCTGGCAAGGATGTGGAATAAAGGAGCCCTGGCACACTGACGGGAATGTATGTCAGCAGGCCCATCATGGAAAATGGTACGGAAGTTTCTCAAACAAAAAATAAAAATAAAAGTCAAACCAACATATGTTCCAGAAGCCTCCTTGTGGGTATATATATCCAAAGGTTCAGTGGGCACTATTCACAGTAGACTAAATATGAAATTCACCTGTGTATGTATCATGGCTAAGGAAATGTGGGATATATTCACAATGGAATAGTATTCAGCCTTCACAAAGAAGGAAATCATCATTCATGACAACATGGGTAACCCTAAAGGACATTATGTTAAGTTGGTCATGACAATAGAAGGGGCAGAAAGACAAATGTCACATGACCTCGCTTATATGTGAAATCCAAAAATGTAGAATTCATAGCAACAGACTAGAATGGTGGTTGCCAGGGGATGAGACTGTGATTGGGCAGGTGTTAGTTAAAGACACAGAATTTTACCTAGAAATCCAAGAGATCTGTTGGACTTCATGATAACTCCAGTTATTAATATGTTATCTACTTGGGAATTGCTAAGTATGTGAGATAATGCATACGTTAAGATCTAACCATTCCACAATGTATACACATGTCCTTGTAAATATATATGATTTTTACTTTATCAACTAAAATCTTTAAAACTGAATGGGCAAGGCCAGGCATGGTGGTGCACACCTATAATCCCAGTGGTTCCAGAGGCTGAAGCAGGAGGATCACAAGTTCAAAGCCAGCCTCTAAGCAATTTAGCAAGGCCCTAAGGAACTTAGCAAGAACCCGTCTCAAAATAAAAAATAAAAAGGTCTGAGGATGCAGTTCAGTGGTTAAACATCCCTGGGTGTAATCCTTGGGTCAAAAAAATTTTAATTTAAAAAAATTAAAAATGAATGGGTAAGATAATGATTGGTATTAGGGATTCCATCTCACCATCCACGGGGTGACGAACCGCAGCAGGCGTGTTGGTGTGGCCCTGACCTTTGAGGCATGCCTTCCTCTAGAGGGGGAGCTTGTCCTGGACTCTGCCACGGGCTGGGCTGTTTACAGCTCACACTTAGCATGCCTGAGACCCTGGGTGGCATCCCCAGAACTAAAGGGGAAAAGAAAAAGCTCCACTTTGCATCCTGCTGTCTGCTTGGCCGCAGCCCACCTGCCCTCAGGGCACAGGTGGTGTGCACAGCCCTCCCTCCCCGATCAGGTTCCTGCCAGGAGCGACCTGGCTGAGACCCAACACGCACTCCCTTTCCCCAGCTGCCACAGCTTGGACATGGAGCAAACTCACTGGGAAACAGAAAACTCAGTTTCTGCACAGAAACTGGGGAGGTTTTATGTTGCATCCGTGCCTGGCTGGGAGCTGAGTGAGCTTGTCCAATGTCACCTGGAAATGGCCCATCTCCACCAGCCGATGGAGAGGCAAGAAGATCCCTGTCCCCAGGGGAGATATGCTAGACATTACTAATTTTTCCACTTGACAGAAAGGGAGAGTAAGTGACTTCTTGGAGATTGTGTGACCTTCCAAGGACCCACGAATCATTAGATGGCAGACCTGGGTCTCCAAAGCAGGTGTGCTAAACACCCCGTTCCTACCTCTCAGAACTTCCCCACGATGGCAGCTTGCCCTCCTCTTGAGCACCCAGGAACCATGAACTCACTGTCTCACAGGGATTTGAGGGCTCACTGGATACCCCACTCTACTGTAAGTGTTCCCTACACATAAACTCAATCAATCCTGACTACAGGATTTACTACTACTGGCCCGATCTCCCAGGGGGATTTAGAGATGTAGGCACCCACTCTGTCTACAACTAGTAAGTGAGAGACCAGAACCTGTTGTAACTGATGCCAAATCCAAACTCCCTCTCTCCTCCTGGGAATTGCACATCCTACATCTCTAGAGAGGAACAGGGTCTGGTAAGAGCTATGGTACGCCCCGTCCTACATCTGTTGGCCATGGTGACGCAGACAGTCCCTCACTCCATTCAGTAGAGTCCTCCTCCAATGCCTAGAGCCAGAAGGACATGTTTCCTGTGCCTGTCACCCGGAAGATGCCTTGGGCTCTTTGTAGACAAGACAAACCCCAGCGTGGAACAAAAGCTGTCTGAGGACGATCCATCAGCCTTCTTTAAGTAGGCCAGGCTGAGCCATTCACCACCCCCTACCCAATGTGATAAGCGGTGACGTATTGTGTTCATTTGCTCCTCCGTGCCTGCAAAAATATGGCGGGCACAATCAATTTCCCTGTTTGTTCTCTGACCCCCTGTTCCTGGGGTAAGCAGCCTGCTTTGTCTACATTTGTCAGTTGATACAAGCTTCTCCCTGCCATAGGCACCACTATTGATGGACGTCATCAGCATACGGGGCCTTGAATAATGAATAAAGGATTGGACATGCAAAACCGCCCTGGGCAGGGGAGGCGCGGGGCTGGGGAGCCGGGGTGTTATATGTGTTCTCTGTTGGAGCGCCTTCATTTACAAAGCATATTTGTCAAGTCCTTTGCTAAGAGTAATGCGGCAGAGCAGCCTCCCATCATTCTTGTTAATGGGGCTGTCTGTGTGTTACAGTAAACAGCTATAACTCTTCGGTCGGAGCCTTTGTGCAGCAGGAGAGTTTTTTCAGCTACCAATTAAGGGTGTCTCCAATTTGCAAGCCAGGATCATGAGATCTGCGGTGACTCAGCCATCAGGAGACCTGGCATCATGGAGGTTCGTGGCTTGGGGAATGAGTGGGGCGGGTGGAGCTGCCCTTCCTCCACTTTGCAGGGGGTCTGGAACCTGGCTGTAATCTTGGACAACCTCCACTGCCCATTAAAGGCCACAAGTCACGCCAGCTACACATTCAAAGACATTGTCCTGGTCATCAAGGCTCTTCTCTGACTCTTGTAAAGGCGAAGGAACATGGGCGTGAAAAACATGAGCTCTGGAACAGGCTACGTGGATTCCCATCTCCACTCAGCTCAGCCACATACTAGCAAGTTATTTAACTTCTCTGATCCTTGGATCTCATGTGTAAACAGGGATGTGTCTTAGCATCTGCTTCAGAGAGCAGTTTTGAGAATCAAATGAGACTGTGTGATGCATAGGAAGCCACCATTGTCACCATTGCCACCATTTCCTGCCCTGGATCCGTCTCATTCCTCACACCCCTCTAGTTGATCCATATTCATCTTTCAAGCTCCATCTCAAATTCCACCCCTGATGAAGGCAACCAGTCTGAGCTCTTCTCTCCACTAACAATCGTTGGTGGAAAGGGTACCACGTACCAGGTGCTTTCTTGACCCTGTGAGGTGGGTTCTCACTCCCACTGTACAGATGTGAGCCCTGAGACCAACAGAGTTTCCATAGCTTGCTCAGGGGTTCATGGCTCTCAAGCAACAGGGGGAGGCCCAGACACCAGGGACGGCTGGCTCCAGAGCTATCGCTTTCCCCTTCTCTTGGGGCCAGATGGCTCCCTGCTCCAGGGCCAGTCCTCCCGTTCTGGAGCTTAATGACAACTTTTAAAGATTGCCACTTTACAACGATTGCCCCCAGGAAGAGCACGAGGTCTGTGGGATCCCTACTTGCACTGTCATCTGTGTCTGTGTTTAGAAATGAGATGCTGAGGAGCCCAAGACAGCTCCCAACCCACGGTCTTGCATTTTATGGACTGGGAAGCTGAGCCCACGTCAGGAGTTCACTCAAGGCTCCCCGTGGTCTATGAATCTGTGTCCCGTGGCCGCCAGGTGTCTCCATCCCACACATGAGAGATGACATGAACAAACATGCTTATTGATTTGTGATGATTTTTGCAGCTTTGGAGAAGAGGATTGGAAGGTGCAGGAACCACTTCCAACTGCGGCCCCAGCCTTCACTACAATGCTGCGTCCTCAGAGCCTTGGAGAGTGGCTGGGGCCTTCCTTGAGAGGAAATCTCCACGTTCACTCACTTGTCCTCAGCAAACATCACCCAGACTGTGCTGGGAGCTGGGGACTCAGTGACGGCAAAACAGGCGCTTTATTCGCACGGTTCTCATAGCACATCAAGGAAGAAAGAATGGAAACTGAGTAAGGGACAGTCGCTGCAGCCACCACCACGACAGACATCCGGTGCTTAACTTCAGCCACATGCTGTGGCGAGTTCTGAATGCAGCAGCCGGGGACCCCTCAGAAGAACAGACCAGCGGCTTGTGAGTTGTTAACTACTGTTGAGCTCCGCCTCCAAGTTCACATGTTGACTCTCCAGGCCCAAGCGCCATGGTATTTGGAGTCGGGTCCTCTGGGAGGTCATGGATTAGATCCTCCATGAAAAAAATCAGTGCCCTTATAGGCACAGAGGGAGCAGAGTGCTGTCCCTCCCTTCCTTCTGATGCTCCCCGCCTTCTCTCTCCAGGTGAGGGTACTGCAAAGAAGTGACTATCTGCAAACCAGGAGCAGAGGCTTGCCAGGGCCTAACCACATGCGCACCCTGACCTAGAGGTCCCAGCCTCCAAGGGTGAGAAGTCAGTGTTAACTCACTCCAACTAAAGTCCCCTGTGCCAGCGTCCCCAACTGATGATGACGCTGGCTGGTTTATCAAATGAGAAAACTAAGGTACAGCAAGACTGACATCGCCCCTCCACTCATGAAAGCACATGTGAAGGACACCTAGTGTCCAAGTTTAAGAGAAGCTTCCAGCTGGTATTGCAGATGGCTTTCTTAAAAATGAAGAAGGCGGGAGCTGGAGCAGTTGCTCAGTGGTTACAGCACTTGCCTGGCACGCACGTGGACCCAGGTTCAAACCCCAGCACCACGTACACAACGAAGTGTTGGAGCAACGAAAGTCACGTGAAAAACTCTCTCTCTCTCTCTCTCTGTCCCTCTCAAAAACAAAATGAAGAAGGTGGGAACTGGATCGGTGGCTCAGCGGTTACTGTGCTTGCCTGGCATGCATGAGGACTCAAGTTCGAACCCCAACACCACACATACAACGAAGTGTTGGAGAAACTAAAACCATATGAAAAAATAAATAAAACTATAGCAGAGGAGAGGGGAGAAGGAGGGAGGATGGTAGGGAGGAATCTAGGGGGACAATCAACAATGTAGCACACTCCTTACCCCCCGAGAATCCAAATAATACTTAGGAAATCATTTAAATTTGGAAAATTAACAAACTAAACATTTATATCACTTGCAGGGAAAAATACAGAAGAATCAAGGACTGGGGTACGGGCAATTAAAGAATAAATGTGTGTTGGGCTGGAGCGGTGGCTCGTGGTTACAGCGCTTGCCCGGCATGCGCAAGTACACAGGTTCAAACCCCAGCACCACGTACACAGCTAAGTGTCAGAGCAACGAAAGCCATGTGAAAAACTAAATAAAAATTGATTCTCTCTCTCTCTCTCTCTCACTGTCCCTCTCTCTTTAATAAAAAAAGAAAAATAAATAAAAAAGAACAAATGTGTATCACATTGCTACTTTATATGTATTTATGATTTACAATAACAACTCCTTAATAAAAATTTTTTTAATTGATTCTCTCTCTTTCTTAAAAAAAAAAAAAAAAAAGCAAAAATAAAACGAAGAAGGTTGACAAGACTGTGACTGAGCGGGGAATGGGGGCCGGATGAAGGTTTGCGGGAGGAGAAGCCTAAGGCGCTGGGCAGGAAGGAGCACAGCTTCTTGCAGAGCCTCCTGCATCTCCAGAGCCTCCTGCATCTCCAGTTTGCCGATCTCAGACTCGAGGGGAGCCGTGCGTCAGAGTGGGAGTGAGCTGAGGCTGTCTCCGCTTCCCCTTCCCCAGGACGGCTCCTGGCTTCAGCAACTTTGCTGAGGGTGAAGGTAGTGAGGAGGAGCAGTCTCTGTCCTCCAAGAGGTCGGGCTAGTGGGAGGAGCAGGCCACGATAAAGGCAGCCTGGGAAGCTCCATGCTTGATGGAGCCCGGGCAGGGAGAGGGCAGGTGAGAAGCAACCAGGGAGTCCAGGGGGCACCTGTATGGCACCTGACCAGGTAAGCCGGGCATCACCTGTGTTTGAGGTCAAGGGCAACAGAAGATGGAGAAGGAAAGCCACGTAGGTGAGGAGCAGGCATCACTGGAGCGGCTCCTCCTGTCCCTTGTCAACCTTCCTAGGTAGCCCCAGCCTGGGAAGTGAGTTGCCGTTTGTCTGGCCTCATCGGGGTCCTGCCATGCTATGGCTGCCATCGGCATGTAGTCCGGTTGCAACCAAGGGGAGGCAGGAAAGCCAAGTGGGGGGGGGGGGGTCTGGGAAATAGCGCATTAAAGGGAACACACAAGAAAAACCTCCTCTTGCCAAGGCATGGTGGTGCGTGCCTGTGATCTCAGTGGCTCAGGAGGCTGAGGCAGGAGGATCCCAAGTCCAAAGCCAGCCTCAGCAACTCAGCAAGGTCCTGTCTCAAAATAAAAATTAAAAAGGGCTGGGGGTGTGGCTCAGTGGTTAAGCACCCCTGGGTTCAATCTCTGATATATATATATATGTAGGGTCAGGGGGGAGGGAGGGTGGGAGGAAGAAAGGAAGGAAGGAAGGAAGGAAGGAAGGAAGGAAGGAAGGAAGGAAAGAAGGAAGTTCCTCTTCCTTCCTGTGGCTGAGAAGAGCAGTATGATTGAAGCTGCCTGGGTTTCTTCTAATGAGGGACAGACAGGAATGGAAAGGACCTGAACCCTAAGAACGGGTGCAATGGGTACAGAAAGGTGGACACAATCTGCAGCCTGGTTAGGCCATCGTCCTCCAAATCCACCCACTCCAGAACTCTCCACCTCTGCACTGTTTTCTAGGTGAGACAGGGAAGACCTGCATGTTTCAAGCCTCTGTTGGTTGGCGTCACCTCTTCCAGGCAGCCCCCAGTGTCCTCATGTTGATGAGAAACTGAGCAGCACAGGGTGGCTAAGGCCAGGTGGGTGGCGGTGGCTAGGGGGAGGGAGGGGTCCTGGACCAGGAAAGCAGGCACCTGAGAGAAAAGTTTCATCACAAGGTCAGCGGAGAGGAGGAGAGAGTGGGGAGGGTGTGCAGGGCTGCAGGAAATGGAGGTTTAATGTTTGTGTAAATTGAAAGAAGGAATCTACTTGGAAATGAGAAAAAGCAAGATTAACATGGAAAACACAGACCCAAAGCTATTAACACCCAACAGACCCAAACGGAAAAATAAAGCGATGGGTGAAGCATATAGTTCTCAAAATGAATTCGTGCCATAAACCATTAACATCAGCTCTACCTTATTACCTGTGATTCCAGAGAGGGGCTGCGAGCGGGGTGGGGAGGATGTCTGATCGGAGGTCGGCGAGAGCCGTGCTCCCAGCCCAGCCTGCTCCCTCCTCCCCTGATGCCCCTGCTGAGCATAATCTCGCCCCCTTCCAAGGCCCAGCGAAGTCCCAGCTCTGTCCTTGGCCCAGAGAAGAGCCAAGCATCAGCAGAGACACTGTTGCTAAGGAGCCCTGAGACCAAGAGAACTCTTGGTAAAGTCATTATTCCTTCACTCCCTCTGGGTGTCCCCCCACAGACCTCCATGAATGTGCTGTCCCTGGGCATGCACATTGGTGCTGATGAGGAATGTGTCAGCTCTGACCTCCGTTTGGGTGTGGGAAACGCCACCTGAATCTGTGCGTGTGCAAGGGACGTGAGGGCTGGCGTGGTCCGTTATGGCTCTAGTAAGCCCCAAGGCTTCCCTCCTGCAGCCCCCACACTTGAGCACACCAGTGCCCTGGCTGCTGGCATGTCACAATGCACAGCGCAATAAGGAGCCTTCTGGAGTCACACCTGAGCTCTGCCACGGGACTGAGGCAAAGCCTCAGACTCCCCTTCCTCATGGACCACGAGAGGGGTGTGAGATTAAGTGAGAAGCTGCCAATGCGCGCCTAGACCAAAACAGCGCGCAGCGGAAGCGCAGAGCTGAGCTGTCGCTCCTGGAACTTCAATGCCTCTTCTGAGCTAACTCTTCCTGCTCTAGAGCAGGCATGGGTTCTGCAGGGCATGGAGAGGAGACCCGACATTCACGTGTGGCCAGCGTCCACCCTGCACATTGTCAGGATGCCTTACGGAGAAGTGACGCTGGAGCTTTGGAAAATCATGAGAGGTCCACGCAGGAGACCCAGGAGGCCCACAGCACACACACAGTTCCTGCCCTGTCTTCAAGGCTGACCGTGCGGAGTGCCCAGGCTCACCCAAGAATCACTCCAGAGAAAGCTTGGCTCAGAGGGACCACCCATCAGCAGTCCAGAGACACTGCCACCGGGCTGCCCCTCGCCATGCTCTGGCTGCAGGTGGAATACTGCACAGCTCTTTGACAGGACCCTGCCTCTGCTTTCCCACTCAGTAGCCAGAGCCACAGTGTCATTGTCCCCAGCATTAACAGGAAATCCAACATCCCTAATTGTCCCTCCAGTTCTTTGCTGACCTCACCCAATCTCCTCTCGCCCACTCTCCTTCTCGGCTTCTTTCAGTTCCAGATTCCTTGGAGGAAGATGGTGTTGGCTAAGCTTGGTGGAAGGAGGAAAGCATTGCCACACCCAGGCAGATGTCCCCCTGTGCTATGGGATTTTTGAAAAGCATCCCCTTGCTCAGCAGATGACCTGTTTCCTGTAGATGAATACATCTCCTCTCCTCAAATGGGGCTATCCTTGACCCCACATTCCTACACACGCACACACACCCTAAGCCACAGCCAGGTCTGCTGCATCTACTCCAGGGCCATTAAGTGGTGCTTAAGCCTGCCATTACCAGAAGACGGCTGCTCCTGGCACAGAGCTGCAGAGCATGTCAGCAGGCTGCCACAGCCACCAAGCTCTGGCATGTCCCTCCTTAGACGGTCTTCTACCCAGAAGACCACCGCTTTCTCCCACAAGTCCACTCCCACAGCCAGCTCAAGACAGGGTCCACTCACCCGCTGGCCCCACCTGGTCCCAAGCACACAGAGCCAGCACCATCAGGTCTTCCTTGATTGACACCAAGGAAGGCCCATGCACCTCTCTGCCTGTACCTAGGACGTGCACCGAGTGAACTACTATTAATTGGTCACCAGCCTTCAGGATGGGAGAACTCTTAGACCTTCCTGCAACCTGTCCTCCAATCTTGAAGGAGAATTCTTCATACAAGGAGTAACCTTTCCAGCTTAGGGACTAATATTAAGCAACTCTTGACCATCTCCTAAAATATGTTTCTCACTGGGCCGCAGTACAGATCTAGGGCAGAGTTAGAAGGCCACTCCACTCAGAGTCCCCATATCTCATTTGTTTTGGTCCCTCCTGTTGCATCTTAATACATCACCTAGTTCATGTTGTCATGCACACCTCTTGAGCTCTGTGACAGCGGGGGACATGTCTTCTTAGTCTATTGCTCCATAGATTTTTTTTAAGGTGGACAGTGGAGCATCACACAAGTGGGCTCCCAGATCTGAGTTCAGGCACACTAGCCGTGCAACCCAGACAAAGGACCTCATGCTTGTGAGTTTCCTTTTCTAGAAAATGACAGTGATAACCCCTACTGTGTGATGTTGTCATACTTGAAAATAATACAATATAGGAGGACACAAAAGAAGCTAGTGGTGGCCGGGTATCGACTGTCACTCTGAACAGGTAGAGGATGCTTTATGGATGCTTTTTCTCCCGCGTCTGTTCTCATACTTGCTCGCCCCTGTGTGTGGAGGAACCCTGTACTCCGTTCACTCACCTCCGTGCATTGACCTCCTGTCAAATGTCACGAATGTCAGAACCCTGGGGGGATGCAACAAATAACTGGGTGCATACATCCCCATCTTCAAGTACTTTGCATTCCTTATGCTAGACCTGAGGATGGAGCTGTGACCCTTCTGCCCTGGGAGTTCAGAGAAAGCATCTCAGAGGAAATAAGAGCAAAACGACATCGGAGTTGAGCTAGACTTTGCCAAATCAAAGAAAGGGCTGAGATATGCCCAATGCAGAGATAGGCAGAAACCTAAGCTTGCCAAGCCGGGTAAACCACATTTACTAGCCATGGGTATTTCAGTTGCAAATAACAGAAATTAAACTCACACTAGGTTATGATATAAATGGAAGTGATTTGCTTACCTGGCTTGGAACAGTACTAGGTAACTGCAAAGTGAGCGAAAGCAGCTTCAGAACCAGGTGCTTGAAAGACTGAGATGGTGACCCAGTGCCACAGGGTGCTTTCTCCCCATTTACCTTCTATCTTTGCTAACTGCATTGTTCAGAAGAGCTGTGCCCAGCAGGATGGGGAGACCCCTGCAAGACTCCATTTTCTCCCAGTTGATCCATCCTAGTGGGGAAAATATATATCTTCAATCTCCATTTGTCTTGCCCACGTGGCTTCTGAGTGGTCTGCTTAGGGGACATTCCCTCCCATTCAACCACCTAGTGGCCTGGAGACCAGACAGCTGCTAGCCAATGCTTAGCCATGTGCCCACAATGCTCAGATAACCCTCAGATCACAGAGCTGCCCAACCACACAAAGGTGTTTAGGAAGTATTTGGTGGTTGAGTAAAAACCTTCAAAATCTCTGGCAGCTCAAGATACAGTGGTTGAATCACTACATTTGAATGGAGAAATAGTAATCACGCAGCTCAGGATCTTTCCAGGGTCTGAATTAAAACCTGCTTGAACTATGATATTCAATTACTCTTTCCCTGGGGCTCCAACCTGGCTCTCTGATCTTAAAAAAAAAAAAATCCATTTTTCCTGAGGTTTTCTGATGCATTTATTTAGGAGGATGTGGGAGGACACTTTGTTCTCCAGATCTCAGGAATTAGGTGGCAGAGTCTTCGATCCAACAACTATCAAATTTGAGAAGGGCAAGAAGGTCACCTGCACTGTGTCCCATCCAAAGTCACCCATAAGATTCTCACTTTGCCAAGAGGAGAAAGGGCTTTCATATTCTGCCATATGGCCACCTTCCAAGGGCTGCTTGTCACTTTAATAAATTTACTTTTATTTGTTTGTTTATTGATTTATTTAGTCTTCAAGGCATCTGGGACACAGGAAAGAAGACTCCCCAAGTTTCGAGTATTTTCCCTGAAAGCAAAGGATATGCACCCTGGGCAGGAGCCTTGCCTGACTTCTCCAAGTCACAGAGTCTGGGTTCTAGGTTCCTCACCATCTAAGGTGCATGGACTGTCCTGGGGCACGGGGTGGTGTGTGTGTGTGTGAAGATGGACAGGGTATACTCAGGACCCTCCAAAGCACCCCAACATCTCCCCCAAGCGTTCCTCTAAGCCAGACAACTTTGGAGTGAAACCCAGACACACCGACTCTAGCTGTGAGCTGAAGTCTTAAACCAGTCTGTGGCCTTGGATGAACCTCATAACCTCTCAGAGTCTGTTCTCATATCTATAAGATAAAGAGGAAGGAACAACGTCATGCAGGGCTCTTTCAAGTTCCCCTGTCATTAAGCGGATACTGAACACCTATTTTGCATTAGAAACTGGAGAATTGAGTTTCACTGTGGTTCCTGCCTGTGGTTCTGAGCGATTCACACAGTTGAACTCATCGAATCCCCGAGGGTGAACATACTGCCACCCCCTCATTTGGCAGGCCAGGAAACAGGCACAGAGCTCCTCCCAAAGTGCCCAGGAACACACAACCCTTAAGTGAGGCTGAGGATTTAAACATGGGTCTGGTGGGAGAGCCCATAACTATAGACATTCTCCATACCTGTCTCTTGGCTGCCCGTAGAGAAGAGCAAACAGCTTCTGCCCTTGCCTTGCTTTGCAAGTGGGAAACAGGAAGGCCTGCAAACCATCACTGTCCACCTGTGGAGACCATGCATGCTTTAGAGGTGGCTCTCCTAGCTCAGGAGTCAGCAAGCACTTGTGGAGGGAGGAAGGGTTTTGGAGAGAGGAGGGGGCGTGGTGCAGTGTCCCTCGGAGTCGCATGCACCTTCGTTGTCTGGTGAGCAGGTGCCCAGCAGGTGATGGAGTGAGTTATGGACTCGGGTCCACTGGGAGCCCAGAGGTTGCCTTTCTGTTCTTCGGTTTCTTCCTAACCAAGTCCCTTCCTTGTCATCCTTCGAGGCTCAGCTAAAATGTTATCTTCTCTGGAATGATTTTTAGAAAGCTCCAATTCACTTCCAAATAAGCAGTCCCTGTCCCCATGATGTGCCCCTGCGTGCACACCCTTCCTTCCAAGAGGCCCTGCTCCCTTTCAACGTTGGTGCTGTCTGTGGTCCCCACTGAACTGGGGGAACCTCGGTGCACAGATCCGTTTAGAACACAGAAGGAGCTCGATGGTTAAAATAAAAACAAAAAAGACTGTAAGGACGTATTTCGCTTGGTTCAAGCCTTACAACTTCTCTTTGATTCTAAGATTTCAAAGAATAAATGAGTGTTCCCGTCCTGAAAAAAAATTCTTCCGCATGCCCTCGGCTGGATGCACATATGTTTAGCATCTCATGAAACTCAGGTTTTCATTCTTGGTCTTGTGGTAGGTGGAATAATGTCCCCTGCAACATGTCCACCTGCTGCTCTTAGAATTTGTGAAAATGTTAGCTTGTGCAGCAAAGAGGAATTGGTGAGTAAGTCAAGACTATTAAGACGGGGATCACCCTGGATTTCCCAAGCGGGACTAACGTCGTCTAACACACTTACATGTGATAGAAGAAAGCAGGAGACGTAGAGACAGAAAGAGGTGGGAAGATGTTGCTTTTGGCTTTCTTAATATTTTTTACTAGGAGTTTTATTGTGGTATAAATGATAAATAAGAAATTGCACAAATTTAATGCATACATTTTGCCAAATTGGACATATGTACACACTCATGAAACCACAGTCAAGGCTAAAAAGTGGGTATGGGGCATGAGGAAACTTCTGGAGGTCATATTTATTCCATTGCTGGCTTTGAATATGGAAGAAGGGATCATGAGCCAGGAGCCTCAAGAAGAAACAGATTTCCCCCGGAGCCCCCAGAAGGATCACAACCCTGCCAACATCTTAGCTTTTGCCCGGGAAGGACATTTCAGACTCCTGACCTTGAGAGCTGTAAGATAATAAATTTCTGTTATTTTAGGCCCAGTTTGTGCTTGTTACAGCAGCCACAAGAACCCAAAGCGGTCTTATATCCAAACTTGCTCTGAGTGGAACTCCGATCCTCTCCCCCAACTTCATCCCGCCCATTTCATGTGTTGGTTGCCTTCTCTGTTTAAATTTACTTCCGGTGAGGGGTCAAGGTTCCGTCCCCATGTCACCATACAATCAGCAACACAACTGATGCCCGATACTGTGCCCTTTATGTAAATTAGGATCTGTTTGTCTGATGGCCATGTTCCCACCACACCTCGTAGAGAGAGGAGCTATGCTTCAGCAATGTCAGGTCCCCACACTGGCAGGTCCTTTAATCCTTGGTCCATCAGACTTAAGTCTCTTCTAACGCCAGGCTGCAGGACCCTCACCTGCTCCTCCCTGCCTCCATCGCTACATCCCTCGACTTCACAGAGCCCAATCTACATCTGTTACTTGGAGACCTGTGAGCTTTTTTATTCTGGTTCAGATTTCGCAGATGGTGGGATGACAGAGGAGATAACTTACCAGAGCCTTAGCGTGGAGTAATGATACCATGGAAACAGGCGGAAATGGCAGTGATTTGTTCTGTTTTGAGTCTGTTTTAATTTGGATGGCTGGATATAAATCAGAGCTTCACAGCCGGCATCCACCACCATTTGGGGAAACCACTAAAGATTCAGAGGAGTGAAGAAACTTGCCCAGGGCCACCAACTCAGGCAGAGAATCTGGCCAGGGAAGCAAATGCAGGTTTGCCAGGCTGGGAAGCCTTTGAGCTATCGCATCCTGCAAATGTGCTGTGACTGACATCTGCACTTTCACTCGGAGAGGTGGCTCTCAGATTTGCAGATCACAAGCCAACCGCATCAGAACCACATGGTAAGCTTTTAAATGCACACATTTCTTGGACTCATCCCTGAGATTCTGATTCTATTGGTCGGGGTCACTTCCTGGGAATCTAACACCATTGCTTTTGTTTATTTGTTCATTTTATTTTCTTTTGTTTCCTTTTTTTTTTTAGCTCCTCAGGTAAGTAGGAAGACCACCCAGACAGATTTAGAAAATGTGTGCATAGGTGGCAATGCTCATATCCTCAGAAGTGTGGGATTGCACTTCCTTCCTGCCACTTCCCAGCGAAGGACATAGGCAGTTCCTTCTCAGAAGACCAAATGCCTGGGACGATCAATTGGAAAGAGAGTTCACCCCCAAAGGACGAAAATGCAGAGAAGTTGTTGGAATTAGTCACGGCCATGGGAGAGGTGCTCTGGGTACACTCTGCTTCCAGAAAGCTCTCTAGAAACATGCAAAATCCTCACCCAAGGTAGCCCTTGAAAATCTTTCAATCATCCCTTAAAGTTGGAGATCTCAAAACTCCAACGTTATCAAGTGTTGGTGAGCTTCAGGAAATAGGTATCATCAAACATGAGTGGGAAGAGAAGGGGTAAGAACAGATGACATTTGGGAGGAAATTTCAGAACATGTTTAAATTGCTAATGTGTATATATTCATGACCCAGGAAATTAGCTTCTAGATTTTGCTTTTAAAGAAATATAAAAATGCAAGCACGCTCAAGAAAAAAAAAAAAGATGGAAACAACCTATGTGTCATCCAGAGGGGTTGCAAATAAACATCAGTCTTTTCAATACCATAGTATTGTAATGCAGTACTGCGTAGATATATAACACACTGTGATAGGTCAGAATGAGCCAACATGAACAGGCACCCCAGAGGAAATGTTAAGAGGAAAAGCAAGCTTCAGACTACTGCGAGAGGGATGCCTTTGATTAAACAGAGAAATGAACACAGATACATCTCCATGTGCACACCAAAGGCCCATTTCTATTCCTACACCTCCTGTGTCAATGAAAAGACAAATTGTGATTGATATTCATGAAACTGAGCAGTTTCCACCACTGGGAACTAGCCTGGACCTGGAGACAAGGATTGCGTGTGAGACCTTTTCTCCACTGGGCACAAATTATTTTAGTGCAATAGTAAAATCATCTTGACTCTTGCAAGTTGGGACCTAGTTGTCACCGAGGTCTTTCCATCTCTTGGAAGAATGAGCAGGCCTGAGTTTATTCTGTCAATGGCCACATTCTGTGCTAATGGGGGAATTTTCTATATTGACTCAAATACACCATGATTGAGAACCCATTTCGGGTATCAGATAGCAACGTGGGTATCAAGAGAGAAGAATGGAAAGCCATCTTTGTCGTGGAAGATCTCCTAAGATCTTATGATCTTAGGTCATAAGAAGTGAGACCTATATACAGTTAAATCATTAACACTGTATGATGAATGTTATCATTTTCAAAGGGAATAATAGTCCTTTCCCAAACTCCAGCAGTACTAGGCATGTTGCCAGGCACTGAAGATGTGGAGATGGTTCAATACTTTCCTGCCCTTGAGAAGCTCACCTATATTGCTTGCCTGATACATCGCTCAGGACAAGAACCACTTCTTGCTCATCTCTTTATCCCCTGGAGCCTTCAGCACAGTGCTTCCTGCATATCAATGACCAAAGCTGCCTGGCTCTGGCAGGGACCAAGTGAAGAGAGGGGTTGAGCAAGAGGAAAGAGATGCAAACAGGTCTAGAATCTGGAACTCTGGGGGCCAAAGGACAGTTCCTTTTTGCTTAATTTTAATTTGAGGGATGTACCAGGTAAAGTTGACAACTAGCGGTTAGAAATTTCAGCTTCGGGATCAGCTTGGGGCAGGAAGTTGGAAATAAAGCCAGGGGAGTCAGAGGTGAGTGGGTATGATTCCTACAAAGATGAGGGAGTGGGGCGTTACCATGAAGCCTTGTGGGAAACGGACATTGTGACATAGCAAAGTGGAAGAGCTAGACGTCTTGGAAGAACAACAGAGAAGGAGAAGACAAAATGGGGAAAGTGACTGCAATTTAAGCTGCTGGCAGGGGGCAGTTCTAAATACTGATTTCTGTGCAGTATTTATCATTAAATACTGCATAGAAATCAAGAAAGCATGTACAAACTAACAATAGGAAAGAACGAGGGGCAGCAGAGGATCCTGGTTCAAAGTGCATATCAGAATCAAATGTCCTGTGCTTGACAACTATGTCCCAAGTCACAGATACCCCATCTGTCTAATGGGGATGCAAGGATCAACATCATGGAAACGTCCATGAACTTGAGAGCCAAACATGTACACAGTGTTTGACACTTACGGATTAATCAATGACAAAATATCAATTAGCATCCTTGTCAAATAAGCGATCTTCGGTGACTTGGCAAGATCTTCTGAATGAGGCATGACCCCATTGACCCATGCCATTGTCTAATCCTGCTCCTTGAGCACAGGGGGACTTGCAACTTCTTTCTGGGCAACAGAGTGTGACTTGATCAAGCCACCTGACCCTGCAAAGGAGAGGAGATGCACCCTGCATCCATAATGCATGTCGTTATGTAAGACTCCAACTTCGCAGGCCACAGAGCCACGCCGCTGGCCCTGAAGAAGCACACAGACTTGCTGAGCACCCATGGAGAATGCCCTGTGCAGTAAGCTGCTCTTAGCTCCTAGGACTTGAGGGTGGTCTGCACCCATGGCCAGTAAGAAGCTGCACATGTCCCCATTCGGCCCTCCAGATGAGCACACAGCCCAGCTGATTCCAGACCGCAAGCTGGGCCACCTGAGCTCTCCTAAGACTCTGCACCACCGAGACGGTGGGAGAAGATGTGTGGATGGGGGCGGGGTACATCACTGACGGTGGCATATGGAGGCAAAAGCCACAGTGGCAAGGGTTGGAGTTAGGCCATGGAAAATGCTGCTCTGAGAGAAGCTGAGGGTAGTAGTAATTGAGAAACAGAAAGAGAGAGGAAAGTTGAGGCAAAAAAAAAAAGATTTTAAAATTATGTCTGAGATCAGTTTCTGTTAGACCACAGAGCATTCCTGCTGAAGTTCAGATTTCATGAGTGAGACAACTTCATTTATCAGCTATGTGTTGTCTCCCAATAATGGGTGTCAAGAGACGAGCTGTCCTAGAGCTGTCACCTGTCTTGGTTCTGATATGCCTGTGTGCCACCCAATGGGGACCTCATGTCTCATAGGTCTAGCTACATCATGCTGACCCCATCCTCTCCTGAGGAACCCTCAGAGTGGATGGGGTGGGGACTGCAGGTTGCTGGGGATCTCCCAGGAGAGTGAGAAGCTGAGGATTTGCAGCACCCTTAGATGGGGAGGAAGAGGTCACAGCCTGACTCTTCCCCTTCCTACCTCTCCACCAGCCTTGCTTGGAACTCCATGTAAGAATCATGGTGGCACAAACTGTTTCCAACCCCACAGCCAAGGACCAGTTGCGTTTGAGTCTCCTGGACAGACTATCTATCTTAAGGTCCAGGTGTTCTGACTTGGTGAATCTGCCCTGGAATTTGCCTTCTCAAAGAACATTCTAGTTTTCCCTTGCAACAGGTTTCTGGACCTTTGGGAGTTTAACCAGTATTATGTTCTTACATGAGTCTCAAAAACTCTCTAGACTCAGACTCCTCATCTTCAATGATTCCTGTCCTCAGCAATTCTCAGGATGTTTGTAAATAGTGGGGAAGTAACAGGTGTGGAATGGGGTCATTAGGGTTTCCTTGTTCCCAGGGGACCAGGACAGGCATGGCCTTTCCCAATGGGAAGGTCAGGGATTTCTCCATCGTCAACCTTCTCAAATCCCCACCCCGTCCACTCTGAGGGTTCCTCAGGAAAGGATGGGGGTCAACATGATATAGCTAGACCTATAAGGACCTGAATCTCACTCTCAGGAGGGACACAATATAATTTTGTTTTCATTGTCCTCCCTGGGTCCCTTTTATCCTCAAAGATAAAATAAATATGAAACTATGTCCCTCTTCTCGTCTGTTTAGGAAATGGTCAAGATGATGTACGTGCTGGCCAAGTCTTTCACCTCCTTTTATATCTCAGACTTTACCATCCTATTCAATAGTTCAAATACATTAGAAGCCTAAAAACTAAACTCTGCAACTGTCATCTAACTCAGAGAGCAAGACACCAGCCCAGGGACCTCGCCAGCTCAGGGCGCATTTCCTACGAGCCAACCTTGCTGCACATTACAATCAGGCTTCCCTGAGCCGGCACTGCGGACCAGTTATTTCCGTGGGCCGTGGGCCAGCCTAGGCCCCAGCGAACTCCCTCAGCTGTCGGAACAACTCTGCCTGTCAAAACTTTCCGAGAAGAGTCATTAGTTTCAGAGAGATGGGGAAGGAAGGATGTTTTGCCTGGGGCATCTCTTTGAAAAGGTCTAACTTTCTAAAATGGTAAATAAGCCAGACTTTTTTTTTCTGGGGGTGCACGAAGGGCAGGAAGAGCTCGGTCCGGGGATGACCCCCGGGAGCCAGCCGGCGTCCAGGACTTCATTACTTCCTGAAGCTCTACCCCTCCGTGTGCAGGGCAGCCGGGTAGCGAGCGCTGAGAGCAGCCTGCACACCTCTGATTACACGGCCAGCCCTGCGCCGAGGATTTTATTAGGTGGGAAAGGAAAAAAAAAAAAGATAGAAGAAGCCAGAACACTAGCTAGGGGGAGAAAAGCCCTTCTGCCTTTAGATAGAGGTGAAAATTATTTTATAAGCGCGGGCGCAGCCGCTAAGCTTGTGAAGGTGAATACACCACTCAGCACCGCTGCTAATCTTGCGCGTGCAGTCCCGCAATTCCGAGTCGGTGTGGGCAGCCGCCAACGTGATCAGAGCAAGTCAGATTAGGCCTAACAAGATAGGACTCAAAGCTGAGGTGGCCTGTGACGGCCACCAGGTTCATTTTCCCTGTCTCTCCGCTCTGAGGTCTAAATTTTAGGGTCTACTTGCTTCTTGCTTAAATCCCACAAAGTCGTGTCCCCAGCTTTCATCCTTTATCCTCCTGCTCTCCTGGAATGAAATGCTCTGGAGCCCAGCAGCTTTCCTGCAGTGGCTTAAGAGGAACTCCCAGCAGGTAACCGGCTCTCCTTTGAAGCAGGAGCCCTTGGAAGGGGAGGATCAATGAGCAGAGAGACCTTGCCTTGCTGACCACGGCAGGGGGAAGCAGAGCGCGGCATGCGAATTTGGAGCTGGTGGGCAAGGAAACCTTCGCTCCTTGCTTGACGTGGTGTGGGTGCAGCCAGAGCCCACGAGTTGGTTACACACAGTGACAATAAAACAGATCAACTCTATCCCCATTTCTCTCTCCCACGTCATCCAATCTCAGAGGTCAGTTCACTCTGCCCCCATATTCCTTCCCAAACCTGCACTCCCTCTATCCCCGCTGCCACAGCCCTAGGGTATTCCATTACCACCTGTCACTCCTAGAACTCGGTGACCCACTGTCTCCCTGCTCCTGTCCTCCCCACAGGACATGGCTCAAGGCCACTTCTCAGAGCTGCCATGATAGCGTCTTCCATCTTCCTCAAATGGCTACTTGAGGGGCTGGGGCAGTGGCTCGGGGGTCATGGCGCTTGCCTGGCATGTGCAAGTACGTGCACAACAAAGTGTCTAGCAACGAAGGCCACATGAGAAACTAAATAAGGTTGATTTTCTCTCTCTCTCTCTCCTCTCTCTCTCTCACTGTTCCTCTCTCTTAAAAAAAAATCTATGTGAGCTAGACACTATTTTTGCATTGGAAGAAGAAATTGTAAGACAAGATAGACCCCATCTGCAAGGGACTGTGTCCCCCTAAAATTCTTACTTTGAAGTCCTAACCCCCATATCTCAGACATGGCTGCATTTGGATCAAAGATCTTTAAAGAGGTAATTAAAGTAGATGGAAGTCACATAAGTGGACCCTAGCGCAATATGAATGGTGTCCTTGGACACAGACGCACACAGATGGAAGATCATATAAGCACCCAGAAAGAGAAAACGGCTGTCCCCAAGCCAAGGAGAGCAGCCTCAGCAGGATCCAACCCAATTGACACCTTCCTGTCAGTCTTCCAGCCTCCAGCTGCTTAGGTTCCCCAGTCTGTGCTCCTTTGTTAGGACAGTGCTAGCCAGCACACATCCTCTAGGAGGTGATGAGTCAAATGATTAAGACTCAAAGGAGGAAGGAAGCACCAGGGTAACAGGCACTGTGGAGACGGAGCCAGGTGGGACTCACAGGTATGGATATGGATGCAGATGTAGAAATGAGCTCCCAACAGGAACGCAGATTGAGATGGCGAGAGATTTGGAGATGCCTGGGTATACCAGGAAGATCTGCTTTGGTCCAGGAACGAGGTCACGATGACCTTCCAGAAAAGGCAGCCTCAGAGCTGACATCTAAAGGAGAGAATATGTACATACGCAGGAGAAAAGTTCAGGAAGAGAAAATGGTGCAAAAACGTACTTTGGGCTAAAAGGAGAAGCTCACTCACAAAAGCCCACCTGAGGTTAGAGGACGGACCAGGGGTGCTCAAGGCGGGGACAAAGGTGAGTTCAGGCCCAGATCCTCAGAGGCTCCCTCTAGGATGGCATGCCGCGTCCTTGACCTAGCTTAGAAGGCCCTCTGGGATCTGGCCTCAGTGCATTTCCTCTCTCCTCTCTTCCTGTTGGTCCCATAGAGCCAAATCAAGCCACACGAGGGTCCACAGATGCCCCATGCTCTCTCTTGCATACAAACCTCTGAAAATGAAGTTCCCGGTGCAGGCAGAACCCTCTACCCTTATCCTCCACCACCTTTCCCATCCTCAGTGCAAAGCCCAGGAAGCTCCCTGGCAGGCAGCACCCTCTACCCTTATCCTCCACCACCTTTCCCATCCTCAGTGCAAAGCCCAGGAAAGCCTTCTCTGGGCCCATGGGTGATGGTTCTTCTTTGTTTATTCGACAAAAATGTACATAGCACTGTTCATTCATGGAGACCTTTGCTGAGGACAAGGGCTGAAATGATACCAGGAAATGCAATCTCTTCCCTTGGATGCTCCCACCCAGGAGTCCCCTCCTGTCTCTCCCTCGTAGGTCCGCTAACGTTGCACTGCATTGACACAGCGCTGCAGTCTTGTTTGCACGCTCGTCTCCCTCAGTGAATCACCATTTTTTTGTGAGCTCCTTCAAGAGTCCCTGATATTCAGTAGGTGCTCTATAAATGCTTCATGAGTTGATGAGTGAATGTGGCCACTCTTTGCATGGAAGCTACAATTATCTTATCCCTGACTCTTTATAGCAGGGGTTGGCATTTAAAAAAAAAAGAAAAAGGTCAGATAGTAAATGATTTAAGCTTTGTGGACCAAGAGGTCATTAAATATAGCCATTTAAAAATGTGAAAGTCACTCAATGGCCACCACCCTTAGGGCACAGTTTTTTGATCCCTGCCTTAGAGTCCTACATCCAGAGGTTCATCGGTCACCATGCTTATGTGACATGATCTGATGCCAGACGGGATAAATGACCTGGGCAAAGCTGCACAACACGTTGGCACTTCCAATTCCCAGGCTCCTAACAATCCTTTATCTCTGTGCCAAGTTTCAGCCATGACTTTGCTGCTTTTCAGATGTGTGATTGTGTACAAATCAGCACACATGACCTCACGATGTCTCAATTTGTCCGTCAGTAACACTGGGATGGTGATAACTACATTAGCTTCCTAGGGATGATGTGACAAATCACAAACTGGGTGGCTTAAGACCACAGAAACAGCCTCAGAGCTTCTCTTGCCGTGCCAGAGGTCAGAAATCTGAAATCAAGACACTGGCAGGGTGTGCTCCCTCCAAAACTTTTTGGAGAGAAACTTTCCTTGCCTCTCCTGCTTCTGGTAGCTCTGGGCCCCAGAACGCAAGGACATAAGGTCCCAGTCTCTGCCTCCACCTTCAAGTGACCTCCTCCTCCATATGTCCTTTCTCTTTACGTCTAAACCTCTTCTTGTAACACCTGTCACTGTATCTGAGATCCAACCAGAGACTCCAACACGCTCTCACCTCAAGATCTTGAACTTAATCACACCACAAAGACCTCTCTTTCCAAATAAGTTCACATCCACGGGTACTTAATGGGCATATCTTTGGAAGTCCCGTGCAATGCACTATCATTTATGCACTACTATACCTTAGAAGGCTGACATCAGTATTCGATTAGTTAATTGGGCTTTGCACAGTGCCTGCATCTCTTGGGTAATCACAACACTGGGCAGCATTACCAAATCATTCATTGAGCGCTCACC
>PVKS010026930.1:0-28059 GCA_004027875.1 Aplodontia rufa | reverse complement strand
AAGCCCAGTGAATTTAAATCATCATAAACCACACATTTGAGGAGAGGAAGTTCACAGTGTTCCTTTTCTACCCCTAGGGCAGAATAGCATTGAAATAGTCTATAACATAGTGGAGACCCTGTCTTTGGAAAGATCTTGTTGATTATTCTAAAGAGCAAGGCCCATTGAGAGGATTGGGAGCTGGTGGCAGGATAGGAAGGTTTCCAAGAAGTATAGGGCTTGAGGCCAGATTAGAGGAAAGGTTCTGTTCTGGTTGGCTCTGTGGGGTTCACTTCTTGTGGAATTGATGAAAAAAATGTGCACATAAGAACCCACATGAAGGATACCTCCAAAACCCGAGAAGTGAATTGTTCCTATGTCCACAATGCTTCACATCAAGCTTATATATATATATATATATATATATATATATATATATATATATATATATTTCCTCTTGGATTATGAGTTGCTCACTGGCAGGACTCATCTGTCTCATCTTTGTATCACCACAATATTGTGACCATGTTTGTATATGACAGTGATACTGAGTGAGTGAACTTTGTTTATGGAATTTAGACAAACCTGGAATACTGAATTCTAAATTTTATAGAAGAAGCCATGTTGCCTCAGCTTCGTGTGTAACCAAAGCAATCTGTAATGGATGTGATTTTTTTGAATTTTGTATTAAGGAGTTGAGTTATTGTACAATCATAAATGCATATAAAGTAACAATTTGATATGCATGTGTTCTTAAACCAGAATTACCCCCATATCACTCATACCCCAGTCCCTTGATTCTTCTATATTTCACCCCTACAAGTGATATAAATGCTTAGATTGTGAATTTTCCAGAATTAAATGATTGCATAAGTATTATTTGGATTCTTAGGGGAGTAAACAGTATGCTACACTGTTGATTGTCTCTCTAGATCCCTCCCTATTCTCTCTCCCAGTTTCCTTCCCCTCGTATTTCCTCCCTCTCCCCTCACACATATCTATGTTTGCCCTAGATTATGTGTTCCTACGCCTTTGCTGGGTATTATACATGAATTTGACTACCTTTCACCTAAGCCTGGATTCAGCTCCAGCCTCCACAAATGAGTGAAAACATTCGACCCTTGACTCTCTGGGTTGGCTAACTTTGCTTAGCATGATTTCTTCCATTGCCATGCATTTACTTTCAAAAGCTGCAATATTGTTGTTTCTAATTGTTGAGTAGAATACCATTGTATATTGTGTTGTGATTTTTAAAAACACTGAAACTTAAATGAACTTTTGATAAATTCCTAGCATTTTGTGATTCAATTAAGTGGCTCAAGAATTTGACATCTCTTGTGAAAGTACTTGGCAATACCACTTGATAATCATTACTTCTGAGTCCCCAAGCAAGAGGCAGTGTAGTGCAGTGGTTGAGAGGCTGGTCCCTGGAGCCAGGCTGCCTGGCTTCAAATTTCTTGCTTCCTTTCTTACTAGCAACAGACCTTTCAACAAGCTGCTTACCCTCTCTGTTCCTCAGTTTACTCAGCTGTAAAAACAGACACAATATAGCACCTACCTCATAGAGCCCTTATGAGAATTTAATGAGGTAACACATATACAACACTTAGAATAGTGCCAGGAACCTGGTTAGCCTCAGTCAATAAATATTAACTTTTATTGGTAGTAATGGAAAAAAAAACTAAGTCTGTTTACTTGAAATTTTTCTATTGGCAGGTGTTGAAAGCAAAGAACAACAGCTACAGTCCATAAAATGTCAATTAGTCAAACTGATGTGAGAGGATGAAGTCAAATTCGCTAGAAGTGGTAAGTGCAAAAGGATGCTGTAGGTCTCATGAAAGAGCACAATCACATCCAAGACTCAGCACAAACTGACAGCCAAGCAACCAGAAAGACCAACTAACCTGGTTCACATCCCATCATGCACCAGGTTCTAGTCCAGTCACTTCATGCTTGTTTTTCTTTTAAGCAAAACTCAACAATCCTGTGAATTAGGTATTATCATTTGTATTTAATAGATGCATGAACTAAAGCTTAGAGAGGTTAAGAAATGTGCCAGATAACGCACATCGAAGTAGCAGAGCTAGGATTTGAAATCGCACCCCCTCTACTAATCTTTTTAGAGGAAAAAATTAAGCCCTTGAGAAGCCTACCAGAAGGACTATACAATCCCAAAGTGAGAAAAAGAGATCATTCTAAGAACCCTGTTTGTTCATTTTTGTATTTCTCAAGGTGTGTGGCATAGGTGTTTGTTTGGTATCTGGAAAACGAATAAGTCTAAGAGGAATGAGCAAAAGCAGGAGTTCCTTTGCTCTCGTGATTAGATCATTCAGTTTGATGGAGGATGCTAGGCACTCTGACTTATGGTCTGAAAACATTTCATATGTCTTCTCTATTTGCCCCAAGCAGGTGAAAGCAGTTATTTAACATAAGGTTTGTCTCAAATTACTTGCAAGCCAATAAAAAGCATACTTCATAAATCCAAACATGAGGGATGTTAAGGAGTTTTCAGTCGCACACCCTCTGGTTCCCAGCATATATCCTCTGTGTTGGACACTCTCACTGTAGACACTTCTTCCAATTTATAGTGATATCAACTCTGTGGATGGCTGTAAGACAAAGTTAACAAGATCCTGAAGGTATTCTAATTTCCTTCTTACTTTCTAAACACCTTCATGAAGTTTCAGTTCCTAGGTTTTATTTAGATAAACTACAGAACTGATAAACAACAAAAACCAAAATGTGGGACACAGCCCTAAACACTTGCTGAAATAAGGGCAAAAAGTATGTGAGTAAATGTGGTGACACAGTTGTGTGTGAGAAGCTCCTGGAGTCTTTAAGTGGAAGTTCATGGGTGAGGAGTTGGCTCTTTTATTCCTCTGTGCCAGAACTAACTTCGTCTCCTGCCCATGGTAACCACCTAAACACACTTCACAGCTGTCAGGTGGATTCGCTGCACCTTGCAATCAATCATGGGAGAAAACACCACCAATAGAATTGGCTCATTCTACATCCCTGTGATGTTTACCTGTTGGCTGATTTTGCAAAAAGCACCTGTTTTCCTTATAATGATATGTGATACCTCAGTCACACTTTCTTGATTTCTTTTTCTCAGTTAATTTGTCCACCCAGGGCTTTATTATTTACTTATTTATTGAGGCCTTCTGCTATCGAATGAAATGTAATCCCAAATTCATGTTGAATCCTAACCCCCAACATAACGGTGTTGGAAATGCAGACTTTGGGAGGTTTAGATGAGATCATGAGAGTGGGGCTGTCGTCATGAGATAAGTGCTCTTAGAAGATGTTAGAGAGTCTGCTTATGAGGACACAGTGAGGTGACCATCTACAAGTCAGGAAGAGAGCCTTTACCAGAGCTTGCCAATGCTGGCACTGTGATCTTGGGCGTCCAGCCTCTAAAACTGTTAATTTTTTTTTTCACTCTACCACTGAGCTACATCCCCAGTCCCTTTTATTTATTTTGAGACAAGGTCTCTCTAAGATACTTAGTTCCTTACTAAATTGCTGAGTTTGGCCTTGAGCTTGCAGTTCTTCTGCCTCAGTCTCCAGAATTGCTGGGATTACGGACATGTGCCACCACACCTGTCTTAATTTTTGTTGTTTAAATCACTTTGTCTATCTATGGTATTTTGTTATAGCAGCTCCCCAGAACTGGGTCTCTAGAATGGGTTTTAGGAAGCAAGTGTCCATGTCCCTGTAGCTCTTACAGGTTGATGGATGATTCTTTTTTATGTCCTAGACTTGGCAGATACTACACCAGCTGGATCACTCTATGCTCTTTGCTTTTTCTTTGTCATTTGGTGGGTGTCTGTCTCCTTTTCTCTATGTAAAGGATGGTATTCAGTGCCCTGGCATATGGATGGTTATAGTGAAAGGATTCTATTATCTTGGCCAATTATACATACTTTCTTTTTCAAAATATAGTTTACTCTTAGGCTGGATATTTAAAACAGAGAAAAACAAATCAGAAGGGGCTTAACAAATTATATGTCTTCAGTGTTTGACAAATGTTAAGTAGCTTTTTCCTGAAGTGTTTGGTTAAGAGACAAATTAGTTAGGTGGATACCTAAACCAGGGTACAATGCAGATTGGTTGTATGGGCTCTGAGTGTATAGCTGAAAGCCTTTAATGCTTGATGGCTCTTTATTCCAATTAAAGTGTAACCTTCCTAAAGACCTTCAAAAGCGTGACTCAGAACAGCTTCTGAAAATAGCTGACCTAAACTACCCCTTCTCCTTCACTGTTAGGGCCCAGAGAGACACAGGACTGCCCAGAACTACTTGGTTAAGGTGTAGCTGGAAAGAACCCACATATTTGATTCTCTATCCAGTATTTTCTTTGCTGATCTATTTACCTGGGAAGAATTAGCCTTTTGAGCATTTTGTTGTGGCAATCCAACATGAGCTGAGTTTTCGAGAGAGTAGGCCGAAGGGACACTTTGCCTTCTTCAACTTTGCTTTGGGCTGTCAATGTCTGGGCAGCCTGGTCCTGAGTACATGGTAGGGCACTACAGCCCTGGAAGGAAGGGTGTGGCTTATACAAAATCCAGTTGACCAATGGAGAGTGTGCATCAGTGATATAGCATTGGTGACACTTGGGTAGATCCCCTGTGGTGTGCCTGCCAATTCTTTATGGGAATTGGGTATGTATGCATGAGAGTGAGGGAGGGGGGACAAGGAGAGAAAGAGAGATTATTATAAGTAGAGGGATGTGACACTGATTGCTTAGTCAAAATGAGACATTTTTTTTCCTAAAAAGATAAGCCCTAAATAAAAATAATGATAATAAAATTAAGTAGAATTGACATGCTAGTGTATGGTGTTAAAAAGTTATGAATAGGGGGTTGGGGATTTAGCTCAGTGGCAGAGTGCTTGCCTAGCATGTGTAAGGCCCCGAGTTTGGTCCTCAGCCCTGAAAAAAAAAAAGTTCTGAATATATTTCTTTGATTTTGAAAGTTGGCTTTGCTTACCTCTGAATCCTGGAAGATGGAATGGAATATTAAGGATGGTTTGGAATAGAGCTTTCATTGGTATGATTCTAATTCATTTCACATATTGAGCATTCTGGCAGGAGAAATCTGATGTATAGTCAAATGTGTTAACCCAGCCAAGTCAGAGCAGAGAGTGAGGCAGAATGAGGTGAACTGGAGAGTGTAAGGCTTGGAACCTGAGTTCATCTTTAGCACAGTTACCAACCAGCTGTGTGATTTGGGAAAATCAAAGATCCTTCTATTCTGAAGTTGTATGATGTGGGTTAAAGTTCTACATGAATCTATAAAATCAAAATTCATGCCTATATGAATAATTCAGGAAAGAGGGCATCAGATGAATAAAGCTATTCAGATAGACATGGTTCATCTTTCTAGTTAGTGATGTAAAATAAAGATCAGAACTCCAAATCACAGGACCCAGGTTCTGAACACTTATGTATTCACCATGACGACACTGAAATGGAATTTAACTTTGTCAAGATTTAGTTCTTTTTCTAGTTTGGTCACTTTCTAGCTAAAATGTTAGTTAAGCATTGTGTTTATTTCAGTCAGCAGAGCTAATGTATGACTAGGGTCATTAGATAAATAATAAATAATAGTAAAGAAGAATCCTCTGTTAGTATAAACAATGCCTAATAATAGGATAATAATTAAATGAATTACAGTATGCCCACACAGTAAAATATGTTGTGTCATCATTAAAGTCATGTTTTCCTGGCACTTTTAGTACTTTGTTGTTAAACAAAACGGAGAAGCAGTATGTAAAATAGTATGGAAGATATGACCCCAGTTTTATGTTTTAAAATTTTGAGTTTAGGTGCAATTTATGTAGAGTAAAATTCTTGCCTTTTAGGTAAACATTTTGATTAGTTTCAACAAATGTGTACAATCATGTGACTGTCACCATGATCAGCATGGAGACTTTCTCCATCACCCCAGAAAATTTCCTCAAGCCCCTTTGTAATCAGTATCTCCTCTCTACTCCCAGTCTGACTGTCATAGTCTGTTTGGGCTACTATAATAAAATACCTTGGACTAGGTAACTTATAAAGAAAAAACATTTATTTTTCACAGTTCTGGAGAAATCCAAGATTAAGGTGCGAGCCAGGTCCTCAGGCAGCACCTTCTCACTATGTTCTCATATGGTGGAAGCAAAGAACTATCTCTCTGGGTTGTCTTTTAAAAGGGCACTAATCCTAGTTGTAAAAGTGAAACCTTATTGACCTGATCATCTTCCAAAGACCCATCTTCTAATAATATCACTTTGGATATTAGATTTCAACGTGATTATGGGGGAGTTGCAAACTTCTAGATGAAAGCAATGATAAAATGTAGTTCTGCCTTTTCCAAGATGTCATATAAATGGAATCATGCAGTATTTTGCCTTTTGCATCTGAATTCTTTCACTTTTGAATTTCAGTGCTGTTGTTTGTATCAGTACTTCAGTCCTTTTGTTAGTGAGCAACATTGGCTTGTATGAGTGCACCACAATCTATTAATTCACTAGCTGATAGACAAAGGGGTTGTTTACAGTTTCTGATGGTCCAGAGTATTTGTATATGGGATATAAGGCTTTTATTTCTCTGAACAAACATCTTAGGACAGAAATTCCTAGGTCACACAGAAACTTTATGTTTAAGAAATATCTTTTTCCAAGTATCTATACCATTTGCATGCCTACCAGCAACATATAAAAATTCAGGTGCTTTGTGTTTTTCTCAGCCGGTAGTGGTATTATCTGTTTTTAAGTTCTAGCCTTTCTAAATTGTTGTATTATGGTAATCATTTCCCTTATGTCTAATATGAAGCATCTTTTCCTGTGCTTGCAAGCCATCCTTATATCTTCTCTAGTAAAACATCTATTTTTAAAATTGAAGTTGTTTTCTTATTATTGATTTTTGAGAATTCTTTATGTATGAGTCATATAATTCCTTTGTCAGGAATGTGATCTGCAAATATTTTCCCCCCAGGTTATAACTTGTCTTCCCATTTACAAAATAGTGTCTTTTAAAGAGTAAGTAGTTGTTTTTTTTTTTTTTTCATACTGAGGATTGAATCCAGTGCCACTTAACCACTGAACACATCCCCATCCCTTTTTATTACTTATTTTGAAACAGTCTAAGTTACTCAGGGTCTCACTAAGTTGCTGAGGCTGGCTTTGGACTTGTTTGCCCCAGCTTCCCAACCTGCTGGGATTATAGGTACGTGGTACCACACTAGGCTCAAAAAGCTAGTTTTTTAATTCACCAATTTATCCACTTTTATTTAAAGGTTGATTTTTTTTTTTTAAGAGAGCGAAGGTGAGTGAGAGAAGTGGGGGGGGGGAGTGAATCAACTTCATTTAGTTTTTCATGTGGTCTTTGTTGCTCCAACACTCAGTTGTGTACGTGGTGCTGGGGTTTATCCTGAGTCTTTGCACATGCCAGGCAGATGCAATACCGCTGAGCCACCACTCCAAGCCCTGGTTAATGCTTTTTAATATGCTTTTTAGTTTAGAATATTTTTAGGTTTATAGAAAACTTGCAAAAATAGTGCAAAGTATTCTTGTATACTCCACACCCAGCTTTCTCTGTTATTAACACGAGTAAGGCGTATTTGTCACAGTCAAGGAGTATGATTTATACTTTTAGTGACCCAAAACATCTCCACCTATTCCAAAGTCAAAATGATATTCTATGTTCTTATATAGAACCTTTGCACTTTTCACTTTTAGGTGTAGGCCTATGATATATTTTAATTTATTTTTTATGTATGATCTGAGGGAATGTTGAAATTTTTGTTGTTTTTTCTTTCTGTGTGGCAATTCAGTTGTTCTAGCACTACTTGGTGCACAGAAAAAAATATTGGAGGAGAACCTTGAATGGTGGTTTTACCTTTTCTTTATCGCCTGTGTTTTCCATGTCACTGTAATTAGCATGAGCAGGCACAGTTTTTGAATGAGAAGACACAACATAATGAAGAATGTTAGGGAAAATAAATGCAGAGAAGCAGAGAGTAAGAAAGGTTGGCTGGAAGAAGAACGAGCAGGTCAGTAGCGCCATCATTATTTGCCCATAGCTGAACTATATTGCAGTATCTGGGAGGCACTGTTTTGTTGTAGTTCCTCTTTTCTAAGTGGTCTGGTGCAGTAGTTGAGAATCCTGTATTCTTCTACATCCTCCTGTTACTTAAGATAACTCCAGTGGGTCTCTGGTTCTTGTAACCTAAAGCAAACTTACCAGCAAGTCTACACAGAGAAGGTTTCTCTTCATGTGTTGAGGAAGAAAGACTGAAAAGAAACGGGTGCTGCCCCCCAAACTTTTCCTCAATGTTTTGGTCTCCTTGTGTAAAATTAGAGCTATGACTTTCTATCATGGTAGTATATTTCTGAGAGTTGTAGATAAATTGCTAAGATAAGAGAATTTGAATATATTAACCCAATTATTTTTCGAATAAATAAATCAAGTTATTTTAACTCAGAGATCAGAGTTCTGAAAACAAGTAAATTGGAATTAAAGTAGAGGCACAGAAAAGGATGCAATTAAGAAATTTATGATCAAGATCAAGACCCATACCTGTAAAACTGGTTATCAGAGATGGCACAAAGGTCCCCACCATTTGATTTTGCATACACGAGTACTATATTGGATCTTGAATGTTCCCCCAAAAGCCCATGTGTGAAGGCTTGGTTCCCAGCCTGTGGCACTATCAGGAGTTGATGAAACTCTGAAGTGGTAGGACCTACCAGGAGGAAGTTATATCATTAGGGCATGCTCTAGAAGGGATATTGGGCCCTTGGACCCTTTACTTTTTCTTTGCTTCCCAGCTGCCTGTAAGTGAATAGGCTTCCTCTGCTACATGATTCCACCACGAAGTACAACCTTCCATACTTCAGGTCCAAAAGCAATGGAGTCCACCAACCATTGACTGATATCTTTGAAACCATGAGCTACAATAAACTTTTCCTCCTTATAAGATGTTTATCTCAGGTATTGTGACAAAGTGAGAGAAAACTAACACTATGAGATGTAGCATGGTAAAGTCAGAGGCTAAGGAGTCACAATACCTGGATTTACAGGTCATCTCCACAAGATGAGCTGTGTGATGTTGGCAGATCACAAGGCCTCATTAAACTTCAATTCCTTCTTCTGAAATGGGTGGCAAGGCTTCTGCCAGGTTATATGCCTGGCATGGAGTAAGAGCTTGCTATGGTTTATATATGAGGTGTCCCCAAAAGCTCATGTGTGAGACAATTCAAGAAAGTTTAGAGGTGAAATGACTGAGTTATGAGAGCCTTAACCTAATTAGTGCACTAATTCACTTAAAGAGATGAACTGGGTGGTGACTGTAGGTGGGCAGGGTATGGCTGGAGGAGGTGGGTTGTTGCTGGGGTATGCTTTTGGGTATATATTTTGTCCCTAGTAAACTGAGTTTAGTCTTTCTTTGCTTCCTGGTGGTCATGTCTTGAGCTGGTTTCCTCTACCATGCTCTTCTGCCATGATGTTCTGCCTCACCTTAGGCCCAAAGCAATGAGGACAGCTATCTATAGACTGAGACCTCTGAAGCTGTGAGCCCCAAATAAACTTTTGTTCCTCTAAAATTTTTCCTGTAAGGTCTTTTGGTCACAGATGTGAAAAAATGTACTAAAACAGAACTCAATAGCCATTAAGTTTTCTCATTGCTCCCAAATATTTCTCTGCAATAGTGCAGGGACCTGGAAGCCTGTTTTCCATCCTGAATTTCCAGGCTAAGTGTTCACTTTGCAGCAAAGGGCTCCTGTTTCACTAAGCCCCTGAGCCACCCCATCTGTTCAGCTATCTCTCTCTCTATGTGATTTCCCTCTTCCTTTTTAAGACCCTTAATTGGTTTTGGTGATAGAATGATCAGCACCACCTGAGCATCAGCTATTAGAAATAAACACAGCTCCTCCAAGTAGCTGTGGCATGCTAATGATTTCCAAATAAATACAGTGTTCTGCTGCAACTCTGATTATCTGCTACATTATACCAGTGCATGTTTTACAATTGTTTTTGTTTTGTTTTGAAATCACTTGCTTCATGGTCAGCTAGTCAATTTGAGAGCACCTGCAATAACATTGGGATAAAATTCCTTTGTTTTATTTTTCTTTCAATGTTTAACTGCAGTGCATTTTTTTTAAAGCATCCCATTGGGAAGCTCTATTTCTTCTATTTTCTGGCTGATGTTTCCTAAATAGCTAATTAATTTTTAATAGATGCTATCTCTGGGATGTTGTGGCTCTTTGCCAGGCATTAGTATCATCATGCCAAGCCTCGTATGTTAATTCCTTCACTGTCTCTTCAGATCCCTGTGATAAATGCACAGCTAGAAATTCAATTCAGGTAGGATTAGTTTAGCACCTGCTAGAAAGCAGTAGATGTAGGAGTTAGGTCTGGAGACATGAAAATGAAGCACAAGTGAGTAAAGTGGGCTGGGTATAAGAAAAATAAATCTCCATTTCCAGCACTATAATAAAGCTTTACTTTTGTTAAAGTATGGTATAATTATGTAACATAATTCAAACACATATCCTTTGGATGCTTATGTTAATTTTCATGTCTTAGTGTTGGACTATGATAGGCAGTAGAATATATGCCTAGTCTCAAGAGGCAGAGATATTTAGGTATTATTTTGTTTTTCTTTAAAACATTTTGTGCAATAGAAATTTTCATAATTAATAAAAGGACAGATTGTAAGATTGCAATTGGAGGGAAATCTACTTGGAGAACCACTGCAGTAGTCCAGAAGATGTAAAAATGACAGAGACTGGAGTGGGGGACAGGAACTGTAGAGTAGAGATGAGGACAGATATTAGACTTTTTTTAAAATGCTTTTTTGTTTTTTTATTATACTGCCAAATTAACTTTTTGGTGGACAGTGCTAAGAGTTTTAATAGATGTAGAGAGTCATGAATATACCACCCTAACCCAGATATAGGGCAGCTCTATCACCCCTCCAAAAGCCCCTCATGCTGCCAAATTTGTAGGCAACCTCTTCTCCACTGCAACCCTGACACAGCCACTGGTTTCCATTCTACACTTTTGTACCTTCTACAGTATCGTAGAAATGGAACCTTATTGTGGTTTCACAGTGGAAGTTTACATTTTAATAAATTCTAGTCTATTGATTTTTTCTTTTAAATGAATCTAATTTATAAAGCTTACAACTTCAGTCGTGAAATTTGTGTTCTTTGTCACATGCATTTTAATTATTTACTTACATCAGAATATTCAGGGTTTTAGCTTATAGTTGCCACAATTCGTGCACTGCATACAAGATTTATATGGAATACAATGTGAGCAGCAACTCCTAGTACTGTAAAGCATTCAACTTTACAACAAACATGATCTCTGTGATGTCTTCTTTACTGGACAGATTGCTATCATTGCTATAGTTCTAATTTACTTTCTCTGCCTTTTATTTGTTGTTATGTGGAATCTGCATTGAAGATCTGTTTAGAAAGTTCCTGTATATGGATAATTTAAATATCACTTGTTCTCACTGATTCCTCGGCTGGCTGGTTGTCTATCCTTGAGGCTCCAGTGCCATCATGACTTCAGGATGGTGTCCTTGTCTGACTCTTTCCATCAACTCACATCTGTGGAAATTGGAAATTACCCCCATTCTGCAAATGTTAGCTGTCTAGACAGCCATGGTTTTGAAATTCTTATCTAAACAAATAACTAAAAACTGAAGAGTTGTGGCATCATCCTTACTTATGCATCTGTGGATCTAACCCTGCTGAAACAAATTAAAAAAAAAACAGATTATAAAGATGCAAATGCCATCTACAAAGAGGTGTGGATAGGCAAAGTAACCAGTGTTCTATTTATGAGTTGTTTTTATTAAAAATCAGACTGATTGCGTTCTTATGTAGTGATGACACAGAATCTGTTTGTATCTTGGAAATGAGTATAAGGCACTTGGAGAATTATTAAGTAGGACATTCTGAAATGGGTGGTCTTTGAAAGTTGAAGGTTTGGGAGGAGTGAATATGTCATATCACAGGTAGGCAAAAAGATTGCCCATGCAGGAACACCTGCTTCCAGGACCTGAATAAATGGTTTGATGGAAGAGGGAAGGGAATAATGTATTTTCATTTCTTATAATTTTAGTTGGTTTTGTTATTAGAGTAATACAGGTCTCAGCATAAGTTGGAAGTGTTCATTCTGCTTTTGTTTTCAGAAATATTTGGTAGAGAATGGCATCATTTTTTTATTTAAATGTTCGGAAAATTCAACAAGGGAAACCATTTAGGCCTGGTGCTTTTTTAAGGTTATTAATTCTTAATTAAATATATTTTTAAAATATAGCCCCATCCAGATTAACTGTTCTTTTTTGTGTGAATTTTAGTAGTCTGTGTCTTTTAAAGAAATTTTCTGTTTCTTGTAAGTTATTGAATTTATGGGCACAGAGTTGCCCTCTTCTTTTTTCTTTTAATGTTCATATGATCAGTAGTGTTTGTATAGTTGTCCCTCTTTCATATCTGATATTAATTATTTGTACCTTTTATTTCTTGATCAACCTGGCTGGAAGCCTGTCAATTTTATTGATCTTTTAAAAGAACCATCATTTGGTTTCATTGATTCTTCTCTATTGAATTTTCTACTTTAATATCATTGATTTTTGCTTTGATTTTTATTATTTTCCTTCTTCTACATGCTTTAGTCTTCCTTTGCACTACTTTCTCTAGTTTCCTAAGATGGAAGTTTAGGCTACTAACCCTTGAATGTTTATTCATTCAACACTTTTTACTGCAGCCCATACATTTCCATTTAGTTCAAAATTTTAAATTTCTTTGGGAACTTCTTCTTTGACCTGTATGTCACTGAGAAGTGTGCTGCTTAGGGGCTGGAGTGGTGGCTCAGCACTTACCTGGCATGCGCGAGTATGGGTTCAAACGCTAGCACCACGTGCACAATGGAAGTGTCCGAGCAACGAAAGCCACATGAAAACTAAATAAAATTGATTGTGTCTGCCTTCTCTTTCACCGTCCCTCTCTCTTTAATCAAATAAGAAGGGGAAGGGGAAGGGGGAAGGGAAAAGGGAAGGGGAAGAGGAGTGCTGTTTAAGCTGCAAGTATTTTGGAATTTTTCTAGCTGACTTTCTATTATTGATTTCCAGTTTTGATTTTTATCCTTTTAAATTTATTAATATGTGTTTTATAGCCCAAAATGTGGTTTGTATTGATGAACGTCCTGTAAGTTCATTAGGAAAATGTTTATTCTACTATTGCTGAAATATTTTATAAATATTGGTTAGATTCAATTGTTTCATGGTGCTATTTAGTTCAATTAATCCTTACTGATTGATTTTCTACTTTTTGGATTTGTCAAATACTGATAGAAGGATGTTGAAGTCTACAAATATTGTAGCAAAATTTTCCCTCAATGCTCTGTTTTTGGGTATGTTACAAGTTAGGAATTGTTATGTTTTCTTGGAGAATTGACCCCTTTATCATCATACAATGCCGCTTTATCCCTCATAGTTTCCTTTGCTCTGAAGTTGGCTTTGTCAGAAATTAATATAGCTACTGCAGCTTTCTTTTTAGTGTTAGCCTAGTAAACCCTTCTTCATCTCTGTTTTAGTCAATTATTCTCTGCTGTGACTAAACGACCTGACAAGAACTATTTTAAGGAAGAAAAGTATATTTGGGGGCTCACGGTTTTGAAGGTCTTAGTCCATGGAGGGCCACCTCCATTCCTTGGGGCTCCAGGTGAGCCTGAACATCACGGCGGAAGGCATGGTGCTAGAGAGCAGAGAGAGAAACTCCATGCTGATACAAAATATATACCCCAAAGATACTCCTGCAATGATCCAGTTCTCTAGCCACACCCTACCAGCCTATTCACACTTTTCATTGCTAGTTAGTTAATCCCAACTAGGGGAGATTAACCCACTGATGGAGTTAGGCTCTTTTAACCCAATCATTTCACCCCAGTGTTCCTGAATTGTCAAACATGAGCTTTTGGGGGACACCTCACATTCAGATCATAATAATCTCTGTGTATGTATCTGTGTCTTTCTTTATACTTAAATTAGATCTAGAGACAACATGTTTTGTCTTATTTTCTTATCCACTGTGACCATTTCAACTTTTTTTTTTAACAACTTTATTTAGTTTTTCACATGGCCTTAGTTGCTCCAACACTCAGTTGTGTACATGGTACTGGGGTTTGAACCCGGGTCCTTGTGCTTGCCAGGCAAGCAGCGAAACCGCTGAGCCACCGACTAGTTATATTTGAAGTGACTATTTATATGATTAAATTAAGAACTATTTATAATTGTTTTCTATTAATTGTACTGATACTTTGTTGTTGTTTTCTAAATCTTCTCTTCTTTCTCTGCCATCTTTGGTTTTCATTTAGCAGTTTATATTATTCCATTTTCTACCCTTTCTTAGCATATCAATTTTAATTCTCTAAAAATTTTAGTCATTTTCCTAGAGTTTACAGTATGCGTTTACAACTAACCTAAGTCTACTTCCAAATAATGATCTATAGGATTGAGGATGTAGCTCAGTGGCAGAGCACTTCCCTACCATGAGCTAGGCCCTGGATTTAATCTCTAGCACAACAAACAAAACAAAAAAAAATTAATTCAATAGTACTTTACTTCTTCACAGGTAATCCAGGTAATTTACAACAGGGTGTTCCTAGTTCCTCCCTCCTATGCTTTATAATTCTGCTGTCACTCGTTTCACTTATCCATGTGCTATAATCACCCAATATGTTGTTATTGCATTCACACTTTTCATTGCTAAGTTTGGAAGATGCTAAGATGTTACTCCATCACATCTACTAAACCTTCCTGAATAAATAACATATGACATGGTAGGTTAGCGAAAGCTGGTGTTAAAACGGAGTAGCATGAACCTTAGGACCAGCAAGAACACTATAGAATATTTCCACCCACCCTTTTATCACCGCTTGAGAATTAATTTTCCCCCTTAGGCTCAGAGATCAGCTTTTTGGCCTTTCATTTTATTCCGTCAATTTGTCTAGATGGGTGACTCTGAAACCATAGTATGCATAAAAATTAGTACACCAATGGAGTTGATGGTAAAAGGGGGTCTTGAACTTTATAATGTACTATTTCCCTTAGCTTAAAAAATTGAAGCAAATACGACCAACCATTAAGGATAATAAAACTGATGTTGATTACATTGTCTTTGAAATTTACTTCAAAAAAATTTTAAAGAAAGAATAACAGTTAAGCAATCTCAGTTCAAGATGAATATATTTAATGGGGTCATTTAGAGGATTCTCAAGGGTAACTGTGACTCCCATGGTTTTTTCCTGATGCGTAGACTTTATATCTTATTTCTACATAAGAGGCAACCACACCTTAATAAGAGGTTTTTTAGGATCACTGGCCAAAAATGCTTTGGCTTTCCAAGAATTAGCATCCCAGTGCCTGACTCCACCTCTACCTCCTTGTCTCCTGGCTAGAAGACTATAGGGTCAATATTTTCCTGCTGTAATGGTAGGATAAACTCCAGATAGTCTATAGCATACATACTGACGATCTTTGGACCCAGACCCATCTATGTTAGATCCCATCTGAATCCCAGCCTCTTTCACCAACTAGAAGAGGTCCCACTTCTGTGAGATTATCACAGACAACAAACTGCTGAGGGTCTCCTGGAATGGGAATGTTCTGTACAGCATACGCTATAGATAGTTTGCCATGTGACCTCAATCTTCTGATGTATCTAAGAAAAATAATTGGTTTTCAGTTTATTTAGTTTTTATCTTGTTTTTGAGGACAGTAATGATTAATTCCAAGTTTGTTGGATGTGGGAACTAAAACTGAATGTGCTGTTGCATTTTTTTCAATACTCACTTTTGAAGTTTACATATAATAAAACTCATTCCTTTTCAAACATTCTATGAGTTTTGGTAAACATACAGCCTCTTGTAGCCATCATCACCATCAAGATATGGGTAGATCTGTTACTAACCCAGGTCGCAGGTAATGTAACACACTATGGATCCCAACTCTGGGTTTTTTGTCACTTAAAAAAATAAAACAAAAAACAATAAGTAATTAGCAAACACAAATAAAATAAAGTAAAAATAAATTCAGCAGTAGCCAATAAAAATAAATGAAATGGTAAAAACAATAAAAGTTCAGTGGCCAAACAAACTGCATAGTCCTTTCTTTGAAAGACTCAGGTAACAGTAATGTCCAGGTGCCCTATGCCAAGAAAGTGACTAGGATGATGCTCTCTCAAGGACATCATGTGATTCCAGAGCTGGATGAGCTTTGGAGATGATCTAATGTCCTACACAGAAGTCAGCAAACCATAGATCCCCAGCCACATCTGGCATATCATCTGTTTTTGTATGGCCACAGGCTAAGAATGATTTTTATGTTTATAAATGGAGGGAAACAAAAGAAGACTGTTTCATGACACATGAAAGTTATTATGACATTCTAATTTCACTGTCAACAAAGAACATTTCACTGGGGCTCAGCCCTGCTCATTTCCGTTTCCTTCCTTCCTTGTTTCATTCCTTCTCTTTCCTACCCTCCTTCCCCCCCTTCCCTTTCTTCATTTCTTTATTTCTTCTTAATTAAAACTGTAAATATCCTTTAAGTCAAGGAAAAATAGACTTTGGATGTCACACTTTTAATACACAGTGGGATATAGATTAGTTCATTATAGAATTGGATGGCAAAGCATTTTACTTATTATGCAGTGACTCTAGAGTTGTGCTAAAAGTATCCAATGTCATCTCAATATCCCTAGTTCATGGGAAAGCAATGATCAGAAAAATTTAAAACAGAATTCTTCATCATGGAAGAATTTCTTCACAAAAATGAACAATGAAAATAAGATTGCAACCAAAGAAGGGTTTTGAGTGGCTCACTTGTTAGCCAAGGAAGGAAAGCTACTAACCATTGGTGAGTTAACTAAGTTGTGGTTGATTACAGCAGTCAAATAAATGTGTCAAGAGAAAATCAACTTACTAAAACTTTTAGTCTTTCAGTGAAAACGCTGCTTAGAGGACATTGGATACAATATCAGTAGTGATTAAATATCAAGACAAGGGTCTGAATGGTGGCTCAGCGGTTAGAGCACTTGCCTGATATGTTGAAGGACCTGAGTTTGAACTCCAGCACCATGTACACAACTGAATGTTGGAGAAACGAAGGCCAGATGAAAAAAATAAATAAAATTGATTCTCTTTTAAAAAATAAATAAACAAAATAAATAAAAATCAAGGCAAATAATTTGGAGCAATTTTCCTTGACTCTTGATAAACCCACAGATACTGTTGAGATTACTCAGTTGTTATTTATTCAAGAATTAAGTGCCCGTTTGGAAGTGACTAAAGAACTGGCTTCTATAAATAGTCTTCATGGAACAACTGGAAGTGAGAATATTTTCAAAGAATTTGAGAAAGCACTAATTTAGTACAACCTGAAGTGGTGTCTGCTAAGATATGTCATACTTGATGGTGGCAGAAATATATATGAAACAGTAAAAGCTTTAGTTGGATAAATTTATAAAGCAGAGAAAATATAAGACATTTAAAGTCTGTGATTATTTATTGTAATACTCATCCACAGGTTCTTTGCAGAAAATATTTGAATCTATTATGTTCCATTGATCCGATGATTTCAGTGGTGAACTTATTCACTCTTATGGACATAACCACAGTCAGTTCTGTGGATTTTTGTCAAGAAATGTAGCCAAATGTACCCTTAGTACTTCAATAGCTCAACAGTGAAATTAAAAAAAAAATTTTATTAAAGAATTAAGTTATTGTACAAGCATAAATGCATTTAAAGTAACAATATGATATGCATATCATTTAAGCCAGAATTACCTGATAGATCCCTCCCTATTCTCCCTCCCTCTCCTCTCCCCTATCTACTCTTTCTCACCCCCCAACTACATATCTATGATTGCCCTAGATTATGTGTTACTATGCCTTTGTGGGTCTAATACATGAGATTAACTACCTTTCACACAGGCCTGGGTTTAGCTCCAGCCTCCACAAATGTGTGAAAACATTTGACTCTTGACTCTCTGGGTTTCGCTAACTTTGCTCAAAAGTTTTTATTGTGATTTTTGAGCTCAGGGCTGAGATTGAATTTTTTTTTAAATAATAACTGTTCTCAGCCACCACTACTAAATACTGAATAGCTTTGGAAATTAGCTTTTGCTGCAAATTTGATAGTGTTTGTTAATGAATTTCACTTAAAATTACAAGACTAAATAGTGCTCATTTGAAAACTTATACTATGGTAAAGTCATTTCAACAACAAATATCATTTGAATATCAAGCTGCCTTACTCATTTCCAGTGTTGTTAAAAAATAAGAAGCAAGATCTGCATGCAGTTTTTCATGCAAATTTTCAATGTACTGTATATATTTACTGAGTTCAAACTTCAGTCCCAGCAGCATTTTTTTGGATCTTAATGCAGAAGCAAAGGAAATTTCCATATTTCAAAATACCTTTAACTGAGCAATTGAGGAGCTTTCACCTAACCTTCAATTGGAAGTGATTAATCTGCATTATAATGATATGCTAAAAGACAAATATCAAGAGAAGAATTTAGTATAACTCTGCAAATGCATTTTGAATTATCAACATGCTCAATTAAAATCATATTCTCATGAATTGATAAAAGTATTCAGTAGTACTTATCTGTGTGAAAAGACATTATCAAAGATGAAATGCTTGTTCATCTTTGAATTGCAATACTCAATGAGATAAAATTTTTATTACAAATCAACATTAACAGATGAACATTAGCAATCTGTTTTGGTGATAGGCCAATCACATTTGAATCCCAATTAAGTGAAATATTATCACTCCAAAAAGAATTCCATTCTTCTCATTTCTGTACCTGTGTTATTGCTGGCAGGAGACAGGGGAAGTACTCTATTGTTATTTTATATTTTGTCCGTAAAAAATATATGAAAATTTGTTTTCTTTCTTGTTTTATAAGTACCTATACAACATTTTGCCTTTGAGTCTGAAAATCTAAAATATTTACTATCTGTCCCAAACTGTTTGCCAATCCCTGATTTAGACCATTCTTGCTTTCCTATATGCCAGAAGACAATGTGAGGTGCTCAACTAGAGAAACCTCAGGCACAGAGCCAATAATCTACCAAAAACCTTGTATGTTATAAATGGGACAGAGAAGGTTTAAGGACTAGCCAGCTGACATATCAGTTAAATTGTCCCTAGGGAAAATTTGGAACATTAACAAATAGAGTGTCTTCTTACCAAAGCATCCTATTAGTCTCCTAGGGCTAAGGTAACAGAATACCACAAATTGGGGACATTTGGGAATCTTGAAATGAGATGATACTCCTGGATCATCTGGATGTGCCAGTGCAATCACAAGGGACCTTATAAAGGAAGGCAAAAGAGTCAAAGGTAGAAGAATGAGATGGAGTGATAGAAGCAGAAATTAGAAAGGTGGCAATTTAAATATGGAATAAATAGCAATGAGCCAAGAAATGCTGACAGCCTCTAGAAATAGATTGTTTCTTGGAGATTCAAAATTCATGGCAATTTGTTACAGTAACAACAGGAAGCTAATACCTAACGAATGCAGGGATTCGTTCCAAGACCTCCATAGACACCAAAATCTTTAGATCTTCAAGTCCCTTATATAAAATGGTGTAGTATTTGCATATAACCTATGAGAATCCTCCTGTGTACTTTAACTCATCTCTAGATTACTTAAATACATACATAATGCTATGTGATAGTTGTTATACTGTATTGTTTAGGGAATAATGACAGGAAAAAGTATGTACATGTTCTGTACAGGTATATTTTTTAAAAATGTTTTTGATTCTTACTTGGTTGGGTGCATAGATTGTGAAATCCACCCAAAGAAGGGAGTTGGTGATGCTAATTCCTACAGATGATGGAGAGTGCATGGTGGAGACATGGAGGAAGGAACTGATATGGAACAGATGTTATGAAAACAGGTGTGTGTCTCTGCCACAAATGAGAATTCAGAGATAAGTTTTGTGCTTTTGCACTGTTACGGAAATGTGTTGTATAGCAGATTATTTAAAAGAGCAGGCAAATTCTGTTTAAAGTATGACATTTTAAATGAAATAATTGAAGTTTGTAGAAGAGAGGTGATATTTTCTTAAATTGATGACAGAATTTGGCATTTATGAGCAGTTGTTAAAATTCAGAACACTCTCAAGTAATCTCATGACCATTGTTGCTTCCAGGTGGTATCCCAAGCATCCCTCCTTCACATTCCAAAACACAAGAAGGCACATTGACCTCTTAGAGTTTAATATCTGGGGGCAGGTAAAGGGTTCACTTTGGCCTAGGGAGCTGAGAAATATTTGTAGCCAAACAAATGTTTAATAAGTGGGTCTTCCCTAAAAAAGGCTTTACCCAAGATCATAGGAAAATGCCATAGCAGGACAAAGAATTCGGGTGTGACTTTTTGCTACTGGCTTCAGTCAGAATCTCTAGGATAAAAATAAACTATTTGCTAGCCATTTTTTTCCATTATGACCCACACTTCTTAGGAAACAGTAATGATATAACTATTTCTAAAAAACACAGCAAATTAAGAGAATATCTGCCAAACAGGGAACAAAAGATCAGATGCCCAGAAAAGGACTTCAAACCCATTTAAAAATTATAGGAATAGTCTTTTATTTGAAAAATAAATTGTGATAGCTACAAGTTTCTTTTAACACTTGATTTTATTTATTTATTTATTTATTTTTAAGGCAGAAAACTACTTTAGAAGGGAAGGGACGTTCTAGAAGAGATTCTAAAAAATAATAAGAGTAATGAGATGTCTGTCTTCTTGGCATGGATATGGGAAGTAACTGCCCATTCACAAGTAAGTAGGCAAGATCAGAGCTTTTCAACTTTGGCTGCTCTTGATGTTGAAGTCCTTTTCTCCAGCCAGAGAACTTTTAAAAACACCTACTATTGTCCAGGCCCCCAATCCAGACACTCTGATATAATTGGCTGAGAAATCCGATTGGATGGTACCTGGATTTCTTGAAATTTCTTTGCCACAGATTTAGAAGTTTACAACAATCAAAGCTCCAGTGGACTGAATTCTTAAGCAGATTTCGTGTAGCAAGCACATATCATGAACACAAGTATGCAGTCCTGCTCATTAAAAAACTCCAATCTAATAGGGAAATAAGGCAGGCAAAAAAATAAATAAATAAAAGAACTGCTATGTGGTGTACTATGTGCCAGCATAGAATTATGTTTAAAGAGGTAGGAGAGTGAGAGAAAGGGGTAGAGGAAAAGAAAAAGAAGAAGTAAGGAGAGGGAGGAGAAAGAGAGGAAGAAAGAGGAGGAGGGAAGGGAGGGGCAAGGGGAAGAGGAGAAGGCAGTTAAATGAATTCAAGGGTTGGGTAGGATGGATGTAAAGATGAAAGATTCTGGTCTCAGCTGAGGTGGGAAAGCAAACTAGAGGCTGCCAGATTGACAAGCCAAAAGAGTGTTTCCCAATCCAGGGGAAGCATACAAAAAAAAAAATTATAGGCATGAGATAGCAAGTTCAGAAGATGATCATTAATATTGCTGGAGAGTAATATCTAGAGATAAAGTAGGAGTTGGATTTGGCAGTAGGAGCAAAAGGTAGGATGTGAGGCTGGAGAGGCAGGCTGACCCCAATGGTTGTAAGGGACCTTTCAACCTTTCTGGCCTTGGGAGAGGCATAGATGAAGCTGATGGACAATCTAATGGTGGATTCTAAGGGCTGGGACATGATCAGATTTGCTTTTTTTGTGTGTGTGTGAGTTCCATCTGACAGCCCTGGGGAAGATGTGCCTGAGAAAATGAGAGAATGAGAGAGGAGGTTGTTATCAAGGCAAAGAGAAAGACTTGAATTAAACTTCCAGAGAGGAACAGATAGATCTAAAAGACATGGAGGAGTCAGGATTAACAAGACCTGGCCAATGAGTAACAGACGCAAAGAAGACAGGGAAGTTGAATTAATTTCTATTTTTTTATTTGACCAGCCAGATGACTTAGAACACATGCCAGTAACTGAGCATTGCATCACTATTTATTTTATAGAATCAGTCATACAGGAACAGATATCTTGAGGCTTAGCTCAGTAGCAAATAAAGTAAACCATGTTTCTTCAGGTCACCCCAGCCTCTGAATGTGTGGTTGGGGAGTTGGAGTGTGGGGACATGTGTAAGTGGTAATGAAGCAGTGGCCCCTTGCTCTAGATTCCATTAGCTAAAGCAACTGCAACCCTCAAATCATTCTATATGGTTAAGGGGCCCATGCTATTTTTCTAATGTAGCCTCTACTAGTGCTCTTACCCCTTGGTTTTCTTTTTCATTTACTTTACTTTTCTCTTTTTCTTTTTTTTTAAGAGAGAGGGACAGTAAGAGAGAGAGAAGGAGAGGGAAAAAGAATAAATTTCACCTAGTTTTTCATGTGGCTTTGTTGCTTGGAGACTTCATTGTGCACGTGGTGCTGGGATTTGAACTGGTGTACTCGTGCAGGCCCAGCAAGTGCTGCAACCTCTGAGCCATCGCTCCAGCACCACCTGTTGCTTTTTTTGATCATTGTTGGGATATCCCTCCTAAACAAGGATGCTTCCTTATTGCTGTGCCAGTGTCCAACAGGAATGCTCTAGCCAAGGGCTGTGGCTCATTCATTCTTGCTCTGCTCTAAAGCCATCCAGCCAAGTGGGACAATGACCCTCCTTGCACCTGCCAGTCAGTTTCCAAAGCAGCCTCACCTCTCACAGCCTCTTCTCCCCTGGAGGCCTCAATCAATCTCTTGACTTGCCTTTCATTCTGTCGCTGTCCTACCCCCAACTACCTGATACAAGGGTGAGGGCCAGAAAATAAGGTGAAAGACACAAAAATGGGCTGTACTCTAAAACATTGTCTTCCTTTCTGGAAGAAGCCAACTTCAATTCACTCCTCCCCTTTAGTAAGTTGCTTCTGCATCATGTAACATTGACCTGGACATGAAGAAACAGCCCCTGGTCTCCACCTGCTTAGAGATTGAGCCCTGGAAGGTGGCTGCCAGCTCCACAGGATCAAAGCACTGTGGATTTATCAGAACTTTCCTGCAAATGAAACCCTGGAGCACCTACTCAGGAATCCTGAATTCACCAAGGGTTTGAATGTAGATATGAACCTCAGACCCCTCACTTCAATTTCATAGAGATTTCAGGCAAGATTGCTAAAATTTAACCATATTCTGTCTAACATAGAATTACTCATTTTCAAATGTCACATAGATCTTGGTCAAACAAGTTCCACAGTAGGTCAAAGTAATACTTTCTGTAAGTTGTTTTCTATTTGCTTCTAAGCTTAGATCCAAGGCATGGGGTCTATATTGGTTTTCTGGGGTTGCTGCAACAAATTACAGCAAGCTGGGTGAATTAAAACAACAGCTATTAATTTCTTCACAATTCTGGAAGCCAGGTGTGAAATCAAAGTGTCAGCAGGGTTAGTTCCTCCTGGACTCTCTGAGGAAGATTCTGTTCCTGCTCCTCTTCTAGCTGTAGTAGCTGCTGGCAGCCCTGGACCTGACTTTGTGGCAGCTCACGCCGATGGCTGCTTCAACTTTCTCACAGTATTCTTCCCAGTGTTTCTGTGTTCAGTCTCCCTCTCCTTTCCCTTAAAAGTGGAGCAGTAATTGGACTACAGACCTGCCCTAAATCCAAGAAGATCTCATTTTACAATCCTTAACGTAATTACGTCTGTAAGTTTGCATTTCCAAATAAGGTCCCATTCACAAGGGCAGGGGATTGGGACTTTGATGTATCTTTTTGGAGCTACTCTTCAACCCAACATCATCTCTGCATTGGTTGTTTCACCAACCTGGAAAAAAAGATTTACCTAATAAGTGACTGATGGGATAAATTGGAAGATAGTTCCCTTATGCTATTAGTTTAGGAAGATGATATTTGGTGTTCTGAAGAGTATTTACTATTAATGGGAGTATAGGGACACACATACACACACACACACACACACACACCCCAAAATAATACTATTTTTGTTTTCTGCTTTAAATATCCTTCCCTCTCAGTTTTCTTCTTTATCCTCACACCTTCCCCCAAAATTTGACAAATTATTTAACTTCAAAGTGTGTCTCCTACATGTATTCCTTAAGGCGCAAGCAGCTCTGGCATAGGAAATGCCGCCTCTTAGCGTGTTCCCACCCTGATTTTGCTAGTGAAAGGATCCCTGGCTAGCCCCAGCCTCTTGCTGGTTATAGTCAAAGCCATGTGCTTCTGTTGCTTGGATGCTGGAGCTATTTGGAGAGGTGTGGTTAGTTCTCATGTCACTTGACTTACAGGCTTTGCCATTTGATGAGCTCATAAAATCATTTTACATATCAGTTCGCCCTTAGTATCTAAGAAGGATTATTACCCACACCATTTTGAATTGATGGCTTAGGACCTCTTTAGGAAAAAAAAAAAAAAAGTCTTGGAGATGAGATTTTTTTACCATTCTCAAGCATTTCCAGAGCAGGAACCAAATACTCACTCTTGGTAAAGAATATGAAATAAGATACTTATTGGCCAGAAGAGAATAATCTAAAGTCTACAGAGATAAGAAACTGATACCCAGTGAGGAAAAACAGACTTTGGGAAGAAGAGTGATGAGGCTGCGTGGACGACAGACAGTGGGCAGCAATGCCAGGTCTGTCCCCAAGAACATCCACCCTGTTTACCCCAAGGGAGCAGAGCCTATATAAAATAGATGATGCTCCCAGCTCCTTTTCCTTTTCTCCAGTACTCCTATCTGCTCGAAGGTAGGCGATGGCAATGTCTAGCACAAAGATATTGGGTCCCTTGGCTTCGGTGGTGACACATGAAGTTTGCCTCAAATAACTTCAGAATTAGCTGGGCATCTTGAGAGTGGTTTGGGCAAAAATTAAGTTTGTGAGACTGAGTTAAAGAGAAATTGAGGGGCTGGAGCAGTGGCTCAGTGGTTATGGTGCTTGCTTGGCATGTGTGAGGATGTGAGTTCAAACCCCAGCACCACGTACACAACGAAGTGTCAGAGTAGTGAAAGCCAAGTGAAAAAAACTAAACAACATTGATTCTCTCTCTCTCTCTCACTGTCCCCCTCTCTCTCTCTAAAAAAAGAGAGAGAGAGAGAAAATGAAAGTAGATTCTTAGGACTAATGTAAGATGATATGGTACTTTGCCAAAAGGTGTGAGACCACAAAGGGAGAGGGAACACCATAAAGAGGTCCAGCCTTCCCAATTAGTACTGCATTGAAGCAGCAGGAAGTGAATGAAGGTGGTGAAATGGAGGTAAGCTATTTCTTATCTTCAGGGGAATAAAAGAGCTACAATAACCTAAAAATGTATTTAATTTGCCAGAAAAATGGCTAAAATAGTGACAAATTTGTTACAGAAACCTTTTCCCATTTTTACCTCTCTGAGTTTGCCTAGAGGAAAGGAGTATCACACTATTGTCTTCTGCCTGGCATCCTTTGAAATAAAGTCCTTCAATATGGAAAAGACAGCCAATCTGAAGAGCCTAGGGAAAAGGGGATTCATCTATCCACCCATGGACCCATTCATATGTCTGTTCATCCATCATTCTACCAAACAGTGGATACCTATGATGTACTGAAGATGTAAAGATGTGCATGACATGGTGTTAAAACCACAAGACTTTCACTCTCAGGATCCTCCTGTGATTCTGTAGTTGTTTCTTTCTTCCCCATTACATGAGAAATCTACCGTTCTTCTTTGACCATGCTAAACAGTTGACCACCAGAGAAAGAGAATCTGACATTAAAACAATTAGGTTCAAATCCCAGCCCCACAAGTTGTATGATTGTAGGTGTTTAGTTAAAGTTTCTGGGCCGTAGTTTCCTTATCTATAATCTTTCCACTTTGGCAAATTGTTATATGTAAAATGTATATAACTCCTGGATATAGTCATTTTCTTTCTCTTAATTCTTATAGGAAGAACTTTCCCTCCAACAGGAATGTGGCATTCCTCTCTAAAACGTCTGTGGTATTTACAACTTTAGTTTAAGGCCCATAAAGAAAGGAATTTAACTGTATACTCTATGCCGGTTACCTGGCAGGTCTCTTAGTTGATTTTTTTTTTTTTTTACAGTAGCTGCCTTCCAGGGTTCTTAAAATGTCCAAGTTTGAAAAGGTTTCAGAATTCTCATGCAGACTCCTGCTTCATGCCAGCTCAGCTTGGATTTCTCTTAACAGTACTTCATCTCCTTGAATAGTTGCGGTTTAGTGCATACTAGTGCATTGAGAATTTCCAAAGAAACCATCACAGTTCTTACTCATACTTATGTTTGCTCACTCAGTCTGCAAACTCCGTGACATGTACCACAGAGCTACATGCATCTCCCAAGCATTTGGGACAAAGACTATTACTTATCATTTGGATTACATGCACACTAGTTATTAAACTTCTTAAAACTTTATTTTAGATTTTCTTAATTCAAGGGCTCTAACCAAAACTTCAGAATCAGAAGACATTTACTTCTGAATAATATTCTTTATTATACATTTGTCTTTATTATGCGTTTATGGTTCTTATAAAAAATAAGATGAACATTGATAAATGTCATTTCAACCAAGATGAGAAATATCAATAGAGATGGAAATTCCATAATATGTTGATAATTTTGCAAAGGTTATATTGGGTAAATTATAGATTATTTAAGGATGTTGCTTCATTAGTTCTCCCTGCCACCCTTTACTGGCTCTGTGACTATATGCAAATAGTCTCACAGAGAGTTTTTGTTTTCTTTTTCATTTATAACATGGGGCAATAATCCAGGAAAATTCTAAGATCACAGATAATGCTGTATAAAAGCTGTAACAGAATCCTGGCACATCACACTCAATAAACACTATATTATTATGATTTCTTTTCCAAACTGATTTTTCACTGCTTTTGTACGCCACTGTCTCTTGAAGGTGGGGACTTTTGTGATCACAATATTAATCTATATGGGATATAAATGATCTAAAAATGTAATGTTTTCCCTCTGTCCTTGGGCTAAGTGACCTTTTTAAAAAATACATGAATAATGACTACTTGCAAGTAACCAATCAAGAGTTACTAAATTTTGCTAGCGATTATCAAGGACTGGAATCCATGCTGCAGCACAGCACACATAGCTAGGTGGAGTTTTCTATTTTCTATTTTTATTTTTTCACAATGGCTACCTTCCAGGGGTCTAAAATGTCCAAGCTTGAAGATGTATCCAAATACCATTAGCAAATGAGTTTAAGAATTATGTGAGGGGGACACCTTCAAAGCCATAACAGATAGAAAGAATGGGGGATCTGAAAATCAAGAAAGAAAACAGGGAGATTAAATGGAAGGTGGTGAGAGATCAGCTGACTTGGCCAATGGTGCTGGTAGGCAGAAAGAAGTGCAGACATGGCTGAGAGCACTTGGTGATGGACAGATCAAAGGAGGGAGGTTGATGAGGAAGGAATGGAAGAGGAGTTCCAGGTTTCCCATTTGAGCAACTGAGAAGAATGCCCTGCTAGCAGGGCACAGTTAGAGTGGTCTTAATTTGCTTGTGGATTTTAATTGCTGTTATGTTTGGTATTAATTTGTATATTTAGACTAATTTTCTTAGAATTTTTTTCTTGATTGTTTTATTTCTATCCAATTGCTTAGCTGTTACCATCTTGACTGTAGGTAGATTGTCTCTAGTTCTTTGCTGTCACCAAGGTTTTTGCACTCTAGAATTACAGCATTTAGAAGTTACAGCATATTTTGTTCTGCTTCTAATTACAGTTACAAACCTTTAATAACCATGCTTTAGAAGACTCACTCCAACAGAGTAAATCTCCCTGTTGTTCTCTGAACATCCTCTCCTTTCTTCCCTGCACCTTTGCTCTTGGGGAAAAGCCCTTCCTCTTCCTGCTTACCTAATAGAAGTCCAACATCCATTAAGAGTCAGCTCATGGGCACTGACCACATGGGTGTGCTGAGTTTTTAAAAGTTTTCAAAATCTGTGAATTTGCAATAGGCATACTTTTCTGGATGTACATTGTACTTCAATAATTTTTTTCAGAATATCTGAATTTTATATTATATATCTGAGGA